>PVLC010044421.1:0-12158 GCA_004027655.1 Graphiurus murinus | reverse complement strand
AAAGATGCCCTTCTGCGTTCCTGAAAATATTAAAAATAGCAAACATTCTGTAAACAATTCATTCAATCTTAAGGTGGCTTAAGAACTCGGAAAGCTGGACATAGGAATTTTGGGTGAAGGTTTCATATTTATTCCAAGCCAGAGGTCATCCTACGTCAGGGTCACAGAACAGGTAGCTGAGGGTTACCTACTAATTTGCCACCAAGGAAAAATATAAAATCATAAACTAGGATGATGTAAGGTACTAGAAAATCAAATCTATGATATGCTATTATGTGAAAATAAGTATTATTATTCAATTGTTATGACACATTTGAAATTTATGTTGAGTTATTTTAATGTATACAATATATTATTATTGACTATTGTTACCCTGATTAAAATAGATCTCAAAACATAGTCTTCCTGTCTAGCTGAATTTTTGTACCCTTTGAATAGTAACTAAAAATATCCTTTCTCCCTCTATCCCCATCACCATTCTAATTTCTACTTTACATTCTATAAATTGGAGTTTTTAAAGTTTCACATGTGACTAGATAATATATTTATATTTCTGTGTCTATTTTATTTCACAAATAAAAATGTCTTCTAAATTTGTCCATGCTCTCTGAAATGATAGAATTTCATTCTTCTTTAAGGCTAGGTACCATTCCTGAGTGTGTGTGTGTGTGTGTGTGTGTGTGTTTGTGTGTGTGTATGCAACTTATTTTTCCATTCATCTCTTAATATATTTTAGTTTAACGCCATACTTTATAAATAATACTGCAATGAATATAGGAGTGCATATATCTCTCCTACACTTAATTTTAAATATTTCAAACTTACTCTGAGAAGTAGGATTGTTACTGATTGTTACTTCACATAGGAATTCTATTTTTATCTTTCTGAGAAATCCCCACACTAATTCCATAATGGCATTACTAATTTTCACCTCCCCCCAAAAAAGAGTATGAAGATACTTTTTTTTTTCACATCTTCATCAATGCTTGTTGCCTTTCCTTTTTAAATAAATTCCATTCTAACTGGTGCAAGGTAGTACTTTGTTGTGGTTTTAACTTGCATTTTCTCAATGATTAGCTATGCTGAGCATTTTTTTTTTTTGTCAAGAAGTGACTCAGAATTGTTTGCCTATAATATAAAATTGTTTACCATCTTGTATTTCTCCAATTTTCCATATTCTCTCTTCTTTATGAATCTTTGAACATGTTCACTTTCTCCATTAAATTATCAATTCTGAAATTATAGAGAGCACACTCTAAATACTTTCTAAGTCTACACATCTTTTATGTTACAAATTTGCCTCATGATTGCTTATGAAGGATTAATCCATTGATTTATTATGTGTGTTGTTAAATTTAAAGTGAGATTCCATAAAAATTTTTGGCTGAAGATTTTAATTTATTTAATCTAGATCAAGAGGTTGTCACTTATTATAATGAATCAGCATGCGCTTGAGATATTCATTGCAAATATTTTTGGAAAACTGATTAATTAATATTCAAAGAATTATTCAGTGTTTGGTTGGTCTATAAGAAGGTAATGAAAGCCCTGAACATTGTTAGTATTACTATGAAGTAATCTTACCTGGGGAATCTATCTTCAAGTTTTATAACCACAAATTATCTTATGACATAACAGTGATAGTTAAGATATTTTGTCTAGAAATAGTACATTGGGCTAGTTGGCCATGAAAAGCCTCTCATCTCTATTTCTAGGTAAAAATTCTTGAAAATTTATTTCTGGGGATGAGGCAGTGAGCCAGATGGAAAATAAAAGAATGTTGATATCACTATTATTTGTAGTTGAATGTTACAGAGTGGCTATAACTCTGCTATATAACCTCACCTTTCTCTTTTCTGGCCATTTATTTCTTAAATTTCTTGACAATAGAATGTTGCACTTTTCTTAGTTTAAATTAAAAGTGACTTCTAGATATTTATATTCATTGTGACCTCCTGTACACAGTTCAGGGACTTTGTTACTCAGATACTTAATAGAATCTTTAAAAATATAGTATCTATGGCTGCAATGATGTCAGATATGATATAATAGTTTTCATTTGAAAACATATCTTCTTTTAGAGTTATAAACTGTGTACTGTAAGAATATAAAGAGTAGAAATGACAATATCTTGAATTTTGTATTATATGTAGCATTAGCCACATATATGCACACTTTCATATATATGTTAATATATACATATACATACAATAAAAAGAAACCTTAAAAAGTGACTGTCTCACAAAATCATATTTTCAATAATGAATACATTTGACCATTTGGGCATAATTTATTTTATTTTCATGTTTTAATTTTATTGGTGCATCATAGCTATACATATTCATGAGATTCATAGGGACACATTCATATATGCACACATCACCTTTTGGTGCATTTTCCTTCCCACACCACCCCCTTCCTCCCTATATACACTAGTGCAATTGGGAGTGATACTTTCATATAAAAACATAACATTATTTGGTCTGTTTCCTTCCCCATTTCACTATTTCACTGGTCTTGCTCCTCATTTTCATGAAGTTCCTTTACTTTCCTATATTTTCTCTGGCTTCCACATGTGAAAGAAAACTTTTTATTTTTTATTTTTTTGTCTAACTTTCTAATTATTTTTAGTGAAACAATTGGGGAAACTTTTGTTTCAAATCTTGGAATCCTTAAGCTTTTCTGGATCAGAGGACTGAAATACTGGTTCTACTGAAGGGAGCTGGCAAAAATCCTTCTACTAGGTGGGGCACAGGAAAATATGGCTATTATTATCATTCAATCAGTTTGGGCTCTGTAGGTGGAACAGCAGGCAAATAGGTACTTTACTTGCCAGGTTCATTGGTTCTGATTACCATGAAAAGCTGGCATTGATTCTACACTATGGGTGCAGGAAAACGTAATTATGAAACCCATGAACATCCCTGCAATAGCACATTATTCTTCCTTGCTTGGCTATAGTGGCAAATGCATGCTTGCAAATCACAGCCCCAAAGAGTAAAGTGGGTAGAAGCTTTGATTTTTTTTTTTTTTTAGGATAAATTATGCCATCAACCCACCTAGAACTTTTGAAATACCAGCCAAGGTTGAGAAAAATCTCTAATTACTAGTAGAAGAAGGAGAAAATGTCACTTTGGGGAAGAGTTGCAATAATTAAGAAGGAATCCTACTCCAATATTACTCTCAAGCTCTGTGTTTTGTAGGTGCTGAATCCAGTAATCACATTGAAGACTATGTTCCTAGACTACTCCAAGATTTATCACAATTTTGATTTTGTTCTGAGCTAAATAAAATTTGATTTTTTATTTAGTTTTGGTTTTGATCACTTGAACTTAAAATAATTTGTGGAACACTAAGCGTAAAAGATATTTATTCACAAACAAATTTTAAATGAAAGAGCAAGCTTATGGGAACAGAACACTAGGGTATACCAGTTTTGTACAAAGTATGAATTCTCTAAAGCAAGTAAAATTGCTGGGCCAGAAGGCAAAAGAAAACTAATAAAGTTGAAGATGCTAAACCAAATAAAATTTCATGTTGGAAGAAGCGGACAGTAATATCAGTTATTTTAAATAACCAAGGAAGACAAATATAAAGTATCTCCTATTTTTAATTTGGCTACTACTAGGTAATAGGTTGTTCAGGTAGCTTTTGTTTGTTTTCATTTTATTTACAACATTGGCTGTTTTTCTTGCTTGCAATTTGTATTTGCACCCCACATATTTTAAGTGGTTTATATTTTGGAAAATGTTTGTGGTTATTTAAAATTCTTAGTATTGAAGTTCCATTATTCTATTTTAAAAATATTAAACAAAATATAAAAATATATTAGCATGCAAGATATATTAATAGCTATATAAGGCTTCAAAATGAAAATAAATAAAAATAATTAAAAGAGAAATATATTTGAAGAAATAATGATTAAAATTTTTCTTATTACAGTTACATGAAAGACTGCTGAATTTTTCATTGACATAGTAAAAAGCCATAACATTTAAAATATATAGTAGTCAAGTTTAAGAATACACTGCATATCAAAAATATATACTTTTAGTTGCACACACAAAAACAGATATACAATTTTATTTTAATATGTTAGCATCTACTGTTAGAATTGCATCTATATACATTAAGTGCTTAGGGATAAATGTAAAAATTTATATGAAGAGTCAGGTGCCTAGACAAAAAATAAGAAATTTTAAAAAATGAAAACTCTATGGGAAATGTCAGGTCCAATAACAAGTAATTACAAAGGCTTTACACCCAGGTGATCTCATGAGGAAATTGTTTCCACACCAGGGTTGGTGCACAGCCAGTGCCCTGCATCTGTGAAGGGAGGCCTAGAGAAGGGTTGAGGTCACCCTGAGTGGCGATGTTCTTAAGCATAGCTGTATTCCTTGCCCGGTGCCTCCACTTGAAAGTCTCCTTATTAGAGAAACTTGAAGGCATTTATTTCCACTCTGATTCAATAATCAGTACTTTTCTCCTCTTCCTCCCCCCTTCCCTCTTCAGTCCTTAAATCCATAGGACTCGAGGAGTCTTTGTGGCTAGTTCTCTCAACAGTGCTATATGCTGATATATAACCTTTATATATATGCTGATCCACCTGGGTACTGTCCCATGTGGAAAGTTGGAACAAGGGGGAATAGGAGCTTGTTTTAGTTTTTAACTCTGTTTATACTATTTCAAAAAGTAATTAAAAGCTTGGTCATTATTTAAATTTTGGCGTGTTGCTTTAACTAATAGGACCCTAGCAATTCAGATCTCTCTCCAGCTCAGTTGAGATCCTGACAATAAGTTTAAGAATCATAAGGTGAAAACTAAAAATTATTTCTGATGGGAATTATAGGAGACAAAAATCAAAGAGATGCACATTATGTTGAAGGGTGAGAATTTGCAATGTTTTAAGAATATCAGTTATTATAAATTAATCTCCCAGTTCACTACAATATAAAAACTCCAGTAAGATTTATTTTAGTAAATAGCAATGTGGAAATTATATGTCTGTAGATATGCAAAAGTGCTAAAATGACCAAAATAATTTTGAAGTAGATGAATAAATTTGATGGATTTACGCTACCAGATTTAGGAACAGTATATAAGAGAGATGGAGATACTGAAATAAATGTGTGTGTTTGTGTGTGTGTGTGTGTGTGTGTGTGTGTTGTGTGTGTGTGTGTACTACATAAATAATACATTGTTCTACTATTGAACATTATGTCTTTTGAGATATTATTCTCATAATAAGTAAATTGATGACTTGAAGTTATTAAGTCAAAAGTATTTTTCCAAATATCTCACGTTACGAGATCTCCTTTATTGCTTGCCAGGATATCATTTTGACCTATCAAGTCAAAGTACAGAATATGAAATCCTTTTTATCTTCATCATCTAATTACCAAATGGTTCTAATGCACACTCACATTCCTATTTTTTTTTCCAAAATCTCAGGTTTCAATGAAAACCTTGTTGAATTACTTTATTTTGCATAATAATAGTTAGATATTATATTGTTGGGTGTTTTGGAATAGTAAGTATTTTTTCTTAGGTTGGTTACTGCAGTTTTGTCAGGTGTAAAAAATAGTGTAATATTCCATAACTTTATTATTAGTTATTCCAGTGGCCTAAGAATGTATAAACTTGTATACAATAACTCAACTAACTTAATTGGGAAAGTGCCATGGGAAATGTGGACATTGGAAGACGGTACGAGATTTATTTTTAATACTACATTTTATTCAACTAATTTATTTCTCAATTTTGTACTTTAAGAAACTATGTCCACAAAGTGAACAGATTGGCGGTCAAACACAAGAATAAAAACTACTCAAACAAATACTCTGATTTTCTATAGGAAGATTACCTTCTTTGAGTAATTACCCAAGAACAAAATTGTTCAAATATATTATTCATGTTTTTAGCAGTAAAACAATTGCAGAGATTTTCCCAAGATGGTGAATTAGAGACATCCAGAACTTGACTGTCTCCATAAATTAGAATTGAAACTTGAATGTAGTTCATCATTAAGGTAGGTGTCTATGAGAAAGTTCTGGTGTTCAATAGTGGATATACCAAGACAGAGAAATCCAGACATTGGACTGTTGTAAAACTGCATGTCCCAGCACTGATTTCATGGAAGTATGGCAAAGGACAGAACATACACCTTCAGTGGGGTTAGAGGAGAAAGAAGGAAAGTCCCAGGGAATACAACTGGTCAGAATTTAGAATCCTGTAGGAATGCACATTAATCAAACTGCAATCCTAAGATTTGAGTGGTGTATTGGCAATGGAAAAGTTTTCTGCACTTACATATTCTAAATATGCAGTAAGTGAGAGTCTTTTTGAGAATGTCCTTACTGTTTGAACTTACCGCTTTGGAATTCTGCTTGTGGGGGAACACAGATGTTGTTTCCTTTGGAATCATCAGTCAGCCAGGCCAAGTATTGGAGTCAGGGGAAGTAAGAATTTGCATGTGACAGCACCTGGGAGCCAGGATTGGGAACATTGGAATCATGGGCAATGGATTGGGAACACTGCCACCCTCCTCCCTACCAAAGAGTTTTGAGACTCCAAAGGTTTTCTCTATGCGTTATGAAGAAAAATTTGTCTTACTCCCATACTCCAAGTATACAGCTCCAGAGGGAAACTTTGAAGAGCTCTGAGTTCTCTGTTCTTTGACCTTCCCAGGATTGGCATATACTCTGCTCTGAATATATAACCCAAACATCTCCAAAGGAAATTTCTTTCTAGGGAGCTCTGGGGTCTGCCTTAGTTTTTTTAGCACACGAAGTAGCTGAGTGGTTTTCTAGCTCATTACAACAAATTCTGCTAGTCACCTGAGGAGCACCACAAAGGAAAGAAGTAGAGAATAATCTCTAGCCTTTGCTCTGTCCAAGGGGCATGCAGCCTAAGAAGACACGGAAAGAATCTGAGCACCATAGGCTGTGAGCTCTCACCGTTGCCTGCTTATTGGGGCACATCAGAAGAGAGGGAAGTTTTATTTGTAATCATTATATTTTTGTTGCCATTTCATGTTTGTTTTTCTCTCTTTCCTCTTGTTTTTAATATTTACTTTTTCTTTCTTCTGTTTTTGTTTCTTCTTATATCTGTTTCTCCATTTTTTTTTAACTTTGTGTGTTTATATGTATATAGCACTAGAAATTGAACCCAGGAGTAGTCTATCTCTGAGCTACATACACCCTAGTCCTAATTTACTTTTTACTTTTAAATAGAACATTAGCCTGGAACCTGCAATGCTCCTGACTCAGCATCTCAAGTATTGGGATCACACACAGGCATGTGTGACAGTGCCTGACTTTCCTTTTAACTTTTCCCTGCTACCTTTTTTTCTTTTCTTTTTTTTAAAAATATCTTTTTAGTTTAATTCTATTCTATATTATATTTTCATCTTTCTTGTTAGTTGATAGTATTGCTGTTTTTATTTTCTGATTTGTTTTTTACCCTTTTTAATTAATATTTTCTCTTCCTTTTTTTTTCCCCCTTTGTACTTAGGATCAAGCCTGGCACCTTGTCAAGCTTTGGGCAGATCCTCTGCTGCTAGAGCTATATTCCCAACCCAGCTAAGAGGAATTGTACATTGCTCCAGGAATGACCTAGTCCTGCTTAAACCTTTAATGATAATTCAGTTAAAAGGATAAAATATCCAAACTAATAAGCCCTCCCCAGCTAGGCATACTGGGGACAGGTCATTGGGATCTGAAGTACTGTCATGTATTCACTATAGCAACAGCAGAAATAAAACAACTGTTATGGACACCATACCTAGGTGGTACATTAGCATTGGTCACTCCCATGTCCTATCAGTCTGCAGATGAGTGCCATAGAGAGGGAGATTTGGGCCCCATCCCTGTCTTTCTCTACAAAACAACTGGAACTGTACCGGTATCTAACAAAGAATAAAAGCTCCAGGCCTATAATCATGATTGGAACGGCAAGTAGAATTATTTTCAAGTAATAAGGCCAGTATCAATAGAGATTTAGAAAACCCCCAACACCTGATAAGGACTTCCATTCCCACCTTGGAAGTAACCTTAGGGGTGTACTTCACATACTCTGCTATCTACATCATAACTGCCTAAACTATCAGAGCGACCACACTTTTGCAAGACATCCAGAAAATGTGGGTCCCTCATACAATATGCAAACCATGAGTCACAACAAAAGAAGCCACAGAGACACTGCACTATGAAGACCAATTGAAATTAAATTCAACAGTACACAACAAACCAATATCCCAAGACTTATTTATCTTGAGAAGGCTGAATACTAAGAAGGTTCACACATTAAAGTGGAAGATATACAAATTTCAACATAGAAATACAAGTACATTTATAAAAACTTACCTATTTTTACTTAGTTTACCCATTTAGTCAGTCAGTACTTTAACTTACCATTTTAATAAAGTATCCTTAAAAAAAAAAAAAGAAATACAAGTACTACTAGAAAAACAAAGGGATATCATGCCTACCAGAGTTCATGGCTTTCTAGTAATGGATGCCAAACATAATAAAGTGGAAGACTTGCGAGACTAATGATTCAAAGAATGATTTCAGAAATGTTCAGTGAAATACAAAGGGATATATATAATATATATGTATATATAATATGAAAATATTAATGAAGACAATGCAGGATATGAATAAACACTTTAAAAACAATTTTTGAAAAAGAATTGAATAAAATATTTGGGAAAAAAGCTTGTTTCAGTCAGTATTATTACTGCTGTGACCCAGTAAACCTGACCATACAAATTAGAAGAAGAAAGATCTATTTGCTCACAGTTCTGGAGATCTCAGAGGTTCAGTTCATGTCAGGTAGGGTATATGGAGCTCAGGGAATAGTGGCATAAGCAGAGAGGGAGAGAACAAGGTTCTGTGGTTCTTGTCTCACATCATTGGGGCTAAAAGCAAGAGATAGAACAGGGGGAGGAGGGACCATAAAATCCCTGAGGCCATACCTCCATTAATCCCTCCTCAGCAACCAAGTCCCACCTCCAACATGGTTGCTTCATTTTCTTGAAGTATGGGAAACATTCTAAGCCAAAACCATAACAAAGTTCAATAAGTAAGATACAGAACTCAGTTGGAATCCTCAACAACAGAATAGATCAAGCAGAAGAGAATGGTAGAGCTTGAAGACAAACTCTGCCATAATAGAACATTCAAACTGCACTGAGGAAAGAAAAAGAGAGTAAATAAAGAGAATGTACAAAATCTCTGGAACATTAAATATTAAACATTTAAAAAGTTAGAAAGGCATAGTGGTACATGTTTATAATTCCAATAATTTAGAGGTACTGGTTTTAATACAGTCTTAACAGTTTAGCATGACCCTCAGCAAATTAATGAGATTCTGTTTCAAAAAAAAAGAAAATGAGTAGGGGTGGGGGACTAGCCCCCATATGTAGAATGCCCCGGGTTCAAACCACACAAACAAAACAAAACAAAAAATAATCTGAGAAACTGACACACAAAGAAAAATAATTGTATGTGAAGGGTATATAAGGTCTCTTTATTGAAGTAATGGCATACATTTTTCCATGGGAAAAGACATGAACATCCAGGTACAGAAGTCATTTAAAACCCAAAGTAGACATGATCAGAAAAACATCTCTCCACAACATAACAAAAAATTGCCATAAGTATAGAACAAAGAACCAATATTAAGTCTTTAAGAGCTAAGCACTCAGTCACATTGAATACCAAAACATTAAGAATAATAACAGATTCCTCAACAGAAACTCTAAAGGCCAGGAGGGTGCAGAATGATGTATTTCAAGTCCTGAAAGAAAATAACTGCTAACCAAGATTACTATTCCCAATAGGATTTTCCTTCATAATTAAAGGAGAACTAGACATTCCAAGTTAGACATAAAGTTAACGAATTCAAGATCACTAGATCGACATTAAAGAAGATTCTTAATGAGATCCCGTATCCAGAAGAGGAAGAAAATTTAACACAATAATGAGAACATAGCAAAAATTAAACTCACTAGAAGCATACACAAAGAAAAAGAAAGGAAAGAAGAAAATATAAATATGATAAGCCACCAATTGTCTAAGATGAATAAGACTGTAAGAGATGAACATACAGCATACAAAACAACCTGAAGAAAACTTACAAAGCAACAGGTACAACCACATTTCATAACTACACTGAATGTAAATACTTTAATAAATGTTTAATATAGACATACAAAAATATGAAAATTGTGGAAAAAAATGTGGGGATCTTTCGGTGATGATTAAATCAGGAGACCAGAAGGGGGATTAATGAAATTATGAGAAATACAAATGAGCTCCTCTTCCCTCTTTGTCTTTCAGCTATGTGATTCCTCAGCACTTCTGCACATCTATGGAGCAAAGAGAAAGCTGTTAACAGCCATGGAATTTGCCAGTGACTTCATGTTGAATTTAGCCTCTCAATCTGTGAGAAATAAATTTCTATTGTACATGAATTACTCAGCTATTACCTCTTGGATATGGGATACCTCACAAAGTCTTACTTGTTAAAAGTTTGGTCCCCAGTGTAGCAAGGTTCAGATGTGGGGATTTAGAGAAGTGATTAGGGCACAAAGGCTCTAACCTCATCAGTGGATTAACTCAGTGATATTTGAAAGTACTGTTGGGAGGTGGTGGAATTTAGACAGGTGGGACGTGGTTGGAGGAGGGAGGTCATTGTATTTCTCCATCTTGTCCTTCTATAATCATGTTGTGCCTCACCTTAGGCCCAAAACAGTGAGCTGAAAGAACTGAAATCGTAAGATAAAATAACTTTTCTTCATTTTAACTGTTTATGTGAGATATTTTGTCACAGCACTGGAAAGTTGACTAACACACCAAACTAAGGTATTTTATAATATCAAAAGGAAAAAACTAAGATAATGTTTATCTGTTTTGTGTAAGTATTACCTATTATGAAAATGGATCAAATGATATCATTAACACATTTACAAAAAAATCTATGCATGTTTCTTTTTAGGCAGGTGTTATGCCCACATACATATGCAGACACACACAGGCAAACCCACACATACATAGACCTGTGCATAGGATGCAGGTTTCTATCTCCTCTAAATTTATTGAGATGTGTTTGAAGGCCTATGAGAATAGATATTTTACTTCTTCTAAAGGGAGTCCTGATGCAAACCTATACCTGATATTAAGTTAACTAGAATATTGCTATTGTTTTTCAGAAGTATTGTTGGAAAAATATTTAATTAATTCACTTTAAAAGAGACATTAGTGAAATGTCGGTACCTGAGCATTTATTTTTTGAATAGACTAAAGAAAATATGTTATGCTCTAATACTTCTTTATGATAGTGGATCTAGCTTCTGTCATAGCCTGTGAATTAATAACCTATTAAAGAAAATATCTCCATTTATTCCAGGAAGTCTAAGATTATTTTTGAAATTCCAAACTCCCATTGCACATTCTTCAGTTTTCTGAGAATAAAATGTTTTTATTCTGTATCAGCAGGCACATACCTTTTTTTTTTTTTCTGAAAAGCTTTCTGGAAATGTATAGAGAAAACAGAAACTACAGTGTTGAGGCTTTTTATCACTTAAGATTTAGTTCACTTTGCCCAGGTATGCTATTACAATAGATCATCAAGCATATGTTCCAGTAATGCAGTTTTGTGAGGAAAACATTGTTTTAAAGTTATTGAATTGTAGGAATCTTTTATCTTCAAATACAGAAGACATCACTATATTAAATAAGTGAAAGTGATCTTGGGAAATATGCTCAAGAATATCCTGTCCATATGACTACATTTTGTTAATAATAAAATAAATGAATAGATAGGCCATTAACAGGCTTATAAAATTACCCCAACAGAATTAAAAGCAATTGTTTAATCTGCATTTAGCAAGGCTCTCAGCAACTTAGTGCAACCCAGTTTTGAAATAAAAGACAAAATAGGGCCTGGGGCTCAAAGATAGACCACCTATGAATTCAATCCCCAGTACCAGAAAATAAGCAAGTAAGTAAAAAATATTACCAAAATAAGAAATGGTAAGTTGTATTTTTACAATAGTTGGACTAAAAGTTTCAGAGATGCCATCTAAATATATAGAGATTAAATTTGTATTTAATGTGTAATACTTAATTTTAATTGTTAATATAATTGAGATG
>PVLC010044420.1:0-12165 GCA_004027655.1 Graphiurus murinus | reverse complement strand
AATTTGGGATATGTATATTTGTATATAGCAATATGTTTTTAATTAAAATAATGTGCAAAGACCAGGATCTTGATGCTGTGTATTTTTAAGAGTTGTCTTAGAGCTGAGCATGGTGGCTCATGCTTGTAAGCCCAGTTACTTAGGAGGCTGAGACAAGAGGATTGCAGGTTTGAAGCCAGCCTCTGCAACTTAGTGAGACCCTGTTTCCAAATAACAAATAAAAAATTGTGTTGGGGGTGTAACTCAGAGGTAGAATGCCCCTGGACTCCATCCCCAATGCCACACACACAGAGAATTGTCTTAGGCATGATTAAGCTCAGCGTTAGTTGGACTGCAGGTCAGCATCCTGCATTTCAGAACACACTATACTTTAAAACTGTTTTAAGGCTACAGAATATTGTTATTGTTGAAGTGCTAACTTTTTCACAGTATTAAAATTCTGTATGATTTGTTTCACTTTCAAAGTTCTCCCCTTCAAATTGTTAACCCCATTAGATTATATAACAATTACATTTTCATTATGTAAGAAAATGCCCCCCCCTTAAGGGATACATATCAAGATAGAGTTAAATGACATGATGTTTTATATTTGCTCTGAAATACTTCATCAAAGAAAACAAGACAAGGAATAGATTAAGCAAATGCGGCAAAATCTTGATAATCTGTGTGGTGAATATGTTATTTCTACTTTGGTTTCTGGAAATGTTTATAATTTTTTTAAGTTGATTTTATTATGCATACCCAGACAGACACCTGAGGCTTGAAATCTTCTCTAGAGCCTAAAGTTTCTCTCTACAGTTACAGCAGAGTTTTAAATAGATACTATTGGAAAAGAAAATAATTTAGCATTATTAGTAAAGATAAGCATGAGTATCAATAATATTGAAGACATCTATACTGCAAGAGGAGAAATTACATTTCTGCATAGGACAATAACTAGCAAGCAAAGAAGATTAAAAGTAAGAAAGTAATCTTAGAAATTGTTGGAAAGATTGAAGAAAAACATTGAAATCTTTATCTCCCTATTATAAAAAAGGCTGGATTAGATAAGGTCTTAAAACTCTTTCAGGTCCCAGCATGCTCAAGGCCCTGAGGTCAATCCCCAGCACTGCCCTTCTCCCCTGACCACAGGAATCTTTCAGCAAAAAATTACACAAAAAGATCAAATCTAGTCCCAAGGAAGAGAGAAAAAGGGGATGATGGAAATGCTCTAAAATCTACAGTGGTGAAGGTTGCTAGTGATAAATAAAAACCAATTGAACAGTTCATTTTTTTTTTTTCCAGTACTGAGGAGGGAACCAGGGACCTTCTACCTCCAAACTACCTCCCCAGACCTATTTTATTTTTGTATTTGGAAACAAGGTCTTGATAAGTTACTGAGAGCCTAAGTTGCTAAGGCTGGCCTCGAATTTGCAAACCTCCTGTCTTAGCTTCCCAAGTACTGGGATTACAAGCCTGTGCCACCACACCAGGCTGAACAGTACACTTTTTTAAATTCAGTACTAGGGATTGATCCCAGGGGCATTGTACCTCGGAGCTACATCCCCAGTCCTACCTATTTTTTATTCTTTATTTTGAAACGGGATCTCACTAAGTTGTGGTGAGTCTCACTAAGTAGCTGAGGCTGGCTGCGAACTTGGACCTCCAGTCTCAGCCTCCCAAGTACTGGGATTACAAGCATGTGCCACCACGCCCAGCTAACAGTACACTTTTAAAAAGGGAGTGGTGGCACATGCTTGTAATCCCTGTACTTGGGAGGCTAAGAGGAGGATCACAGGTTCAAGGACAGCCTCAGCAAGTAGTGAGACTTTCACTAACCAAGTGAGACCCTGTTTCAAAAACAAATATAAAGTAGGGCTGTGGGTGGTAGGATGCCCCTGGGCTCAATCCCCAGTACCAATGAATGAACGAATGAGTGAATAAATAAATAAATAAAAATAGTAAAAAGGACTGGAGCCAGGTGTGGTGATGCATGCTTATAATCCCAGTACGTGGGAGGCTGAGCCAGGAGTATCAGAGGTTCAAAGACAGCATTAGCAACTTAGGCCCTGTTTCAAAATAAAATAGGGCTGGAAGTATAGCTCAAAGGTAGAATGCCCCTGGGTTGAATCCCCAGTAACACACACACACACGGAATGGAATATATCTCAAAGAATAAAAGAAGTAGCACTGAAGAATACCAAGTGCTGTCTATCATGCTCCCACCTCAAAAAAAAAAAAAAAAAAAAAAACTCACATCGATCTGTGGTCCCCAGTGTAAATAGTGCTTGAAAGTGGTGGGACTGTAAGAGGTAATCAAGTCAGTGGGGCTTCATCCTCATGAAGGCATCGATGTAGTTCCTTCCAGAAGGGGTTGTATGGAGTTTGCCTTCCTTGGTGCTTCCTCTCTAGCAATGTGATCTGTTTGCATGAACCCACCTGCTCTTCTGCTTTTTCCATCTTGCATGGGGAAGCACATGGCTCTTACACCTCCAGAACTATGAGCCAAAGTAACCCTCTTATCACTCAGCCTTGGGTATTTTGTTAGAGCAACAGAAATCAAACTAAGACATCAAGTTTCCAGACGAGGCAGGCCCTTTCAGTATTTAGTGCATGGAATATTTGTTATAACTATAGGAATATAGAGAAGCTCATGAAACTTCCCAAGGGAAGGGGGAGATCATGAAGAGGAATTAAAATTGTATCAAACTACTAAATAATAATCTTAGACTCTAGAAGCTTCTAGAGTGACAACAATCGAAATTCTCAGCAGAAATGATTTGCAACCTAGCAGCCATGCATATAGAATGCTAGGTCAACCAGATTATCCAATGTTTCAGAAGCCATTCTCAAATATGTAAGAGTCAAACAAACAATTACTTCCAAACAATCCTTTCTAGAGACACTACTGGGGAAATGGTCAAGTTCGAAGGGTAAACAAAACAGAGGCAGCCATGGGATCAGGGAAATAGAGGTCCCCAAAGGAAAACAGCACCCTCAAGTCCATAAGGCACTAATGATTCAGCTGATCTGGAGAACAGTCCACTGAGATCAGGTTGAATGAAAAAAATTGTAGAACTCCTAAAGTGTTGTTTAGAAGGAGAAAATATAACTGACAATGTGAGTGATAGTTTTAACCACCAGGAAAAGTTGCCAAGGTGGCGGGGCATTGTGGCGCACGCTTGTAATCCCAGCATTTGGGAGGCTGAGGACCCGGGTTCGCGGCCAGCCTCAGTTGCCTAGTGAGGCACTCCTCAACTTAGTGAGACCCTGTTTCAAAATAAAGAATAAAAAATAGGGCTGAGGGGGTAGTTTAGAGGTAGAATGCCTGTAAGTTCAATCCCCAGTACCGAAAAAAAAAGAAAAAAAAAGTTGCCGAGGTGGACCTTGAACCTATGATCTTTCTGTCTCAGCCTCCCAAATACTGGGATTACAGGTGTGCACTGCCACACCCAGATACCACTTAGGAAATTGTATCAAGGAGATATTTTATAGTATTCAGATGTTCAAGGAAACAAATAAGAACTCAGGTACTACAGTTAAAACAGAAAGTTATACATAAAAAGAAAAGTAATCATAGTTACAAACTGGTTCTACTATGAACACTATTTATTTATTTATTTATTTATTTATTTATTTATTTATTTATTTATTTGCGGTACTAGGGATTGAACTCAGGAGCATTCTACCTCCAAGCTACACCCCCAGCCCTATTTTTTATTATTTATTTTGAAACCGAGTCTCACTAAGTTGAGGAGTGCCTCACTAGGTAGCTGAGGCTGGCCACGAACCCGGATCCTCTGGTCTCAGCCTCCCGAATGCTGGGATTACAAGCATGCGCCACCACACCCAGCTATGAACACTATTTATACAGACAAAATAATAAAAACCTTGAATCTAAATTCAATAAAGAATTGGGACAAGCCAGGCATGGTGCACACTTGTAATCGCAGTACTTGGGTCAAGAAGATCGCAGGTTAGCAGCCAGCCTCAGCAATTTAGGCCTTTCGTAACTTAGTGAGACCCTGTTTCAAAATAAAAAGAAAAAAATAGGGCTGGGAGTGTATAGAGTTCCATCCTCAGAACCAGTAAATAAATAAATAAACAAATAAATAAATAAACAAACAAATAAATAAATAAGAATTGGGACAGTTAAATACTGGGAGGCAATCAGTACAGCCCCGGAACTTAACGGTTACATGGATATTGGTCAAAACCTGAAACAGGGTTCTGGGACATTCAGGGTGTCCCAGGGTGGTCTAGAGCAGCCAGAGGAGCACAAAGAAAGCTCCTATTCCAACCGGTTTAGAGTAGTTATTTCAATATTTAAACAGTTCACAAGATTGTCCCAGTATGACATCCAAATACCAACCCTGAAATAGGAATATTGGAGAGTGAAACCTTCATCCACCACTGTTGGTTATCATTGGATATCTCTAAATAGCTGAGTCAAAAGACTGCACGATAAGGATATTATTCAGTAAATAGAATACAGAGCTAAGAGTGGAAAGTGTGGATGGACTTAGGTGAGGGAAGGGGACCAGGGACTGATTTTTTTCATAAGCCTTACAAATTATCAAATTAGATTTTTAAAGTTATGTGCAGATAATAATTGGGTATAAATAAATTTGATTTTAAAATGATTTGAAAACATAAATACAAATCGTAAGGTAATCAGCAGGACCCAAGAGACAAAAGACCCCGGAGGCCGGTCCAATCAGGGAAAGTTTATTGAAGGGAAGCTGCCGGGCTGTCTCACACAGGAGAGCAGCAGCATTAGAGGTCTGCAAGAAAATTTTTAAAATGAGAAGAGCAGGGGAGGGGTAGAGCCTGGTTCCGAGGGGAACAGCGGGGCCCAGTTGCTTAGGAGTAGTCAAGGCTGACATCTGTAGTCAGGGTTGGGATGTTCACCTTTGTGACTGTTTTCCTGCTCCTTCGACTGCTCCCTAGATTGGGTCAAACTGCCCCATTATGACTTGTTATGGTGCAGCTGCATCTTTTATTTTTACTGCCTGAGGTTACTTGCACCACCCCCTAGGCCCCATGTACCCTCCGACCTAACACAAGTGAACATGAATTATCAGATATACCATTTTCTGCTCATCATATCGCTGAGAAGAAACAAATGATCCCCCAGAGGCTATCTCAAGATTTCAGTTGAATTTTCTTAGTATATTTTAGGTATGATTTGTATTCTCTGCTATTGGCTAAGATTTACTTTTGGTTCCTATGAGGGTTTTTTTTCTCCCTCCTGACCATTTGTTTTGCAAATAGATTCTATTATCAAGTCTCTGTATACAAAAATCTTTCTAAAGAGCCACTGAAGCATTCTTGGGATTTTTTTTTTTTTTTTTTTTTGATTGGGGACTTGGGGATTGATTGAATGCAGGGATGTTGTACCTCTGAATTGTATCCCCAGCCCTATTTTATTTTATTTTGTGTGGTGCTGGGGATTGAGCCCTGGGACATTCTGCCTCCAAGTTATACCCCCAACCCTATTTTTTTTTTTTTACATTTTTAATATTTTGAAACCAGGTTTTGCTAGGCTGATGAAAGTCTCACTACTTGCTGAGGTTGGCCTTGAACCTACAATCCTGTCTCAGCCTCCCAAGTAAAAGGATTACAGGCACACACCACCACGCTTGGCTCTCAATTTTATTTTTTATTTTGAAACAGGATTTCATTAAGTTGCTGAGGTTGGCCTCAAACTTGCGATCCTCCTGTTTCAGCCTCCCAGTACTGGGATTACAGGCATGTGCCACCATACCCATCTTTTCTTGGGAATTTTATACAAAAGGATTTGGGAAACTAATATTCATTTGAAGCTTCAAGAGTAGAATCTGGAAGACAGGACTAAGGACATGGGTCCTCTTGTCTTCCTGATGTAGCTGCACTGATTAAAGTTCCTTTCATGCTTTTTGCATTGCATCTTCTGTTTGTTTTTGGAGCAAGTGGCTGGACCTGATTTGTTGGATTGCCAAAGCTGGGCCGCTGGCCTAGGGCTCCAGTAATAGCTTTGGTGAGCCATGTCAGGAAAAAGCGTGCCCTTTGGGCATTGACCACTTGCAGCGAGCTGATCTCAGATGAAAAGGATCCCATGTAGCTATCAAAATCAGATTCGTTTCAGGGTCTCTCCCTTTCTCTCCACCTTGAGATTACATCAGCTTCTCTTTACCATCATTTGGTGAAACAGAGAAATGAACTTTTGGATTCCATGGGCCCAGAAATCTGACCCCTGGCCTGATCAGTAAACACATTATTATTATTATTATTATTATTATTATTATTATTATTATTATTATTTTGGTACTGGGGATTGAACTCAGGGGCATTCTACCTCCGAGCTATACCCCCAGCCCCATTTTTTTTTATTCTTTATTTTGAAACAGGGTCTCGCTAAGTTGTGGAATGCCTCACTAGGTAGCTGAGGCTGGCCGAGAACCTGGATCCTCCAGTCTCAGCGTCCCAAATGCTGGGATTACAAGCGTGCACCACCACACCCGGCTCATAAATACCTTATGATGAGTTAAAACTACCTCCAGGCAACAGTGACTTTCTCATGCCAATAAGGCCTCCCCCCCGAGACCAATCCTGATATAATGATGCACCAGACCACCCCTGACAAAGATCACCTGCCTCAGCAGCTGTGCAAAGCCTCCAGCTATTCAGACCCCCAACTCTCATCCTCATTCTCTTTCCTATAAGACCGCAAAGTCATTGTCAGCACCTCCAAGACAGGGCTAAGGACATGATCCTTGTCTTCCCAGGGTAGTTACACTGATTAAAGTTCCTTTCATGCATCTCTCCAAAAATAAACAAACAAAAGCAAGAGCCTTTCTGTAATTCATTGTTGTCTCTTTGTCATTTGCACCACAGAGGCCCTTCACTGATATTAGTGGGATGACTGCACAATTTCATTTTGCCAATTTCTAACTTATCAGTTTCCCTAGATCACAATCTCATATTTGTTTTTTTGGTTTTTTGCAGTACTGGGGATTGAACTCAGGGGCATTCTACCTCCGAACTATACCCCCAGCCCTATTTTTTATTCTTTATTTTGAAACAGGGTCTCACTAAGTTGCGGAGTGCCTCACTAGGTAGCTGAGGCTGGCCGCGAACCCAGATCCTCTGGTCTCAGCCTCCCAAATGCTGGGATTACAAGCGTGCGCCACCACACCTGGCTCATATTTGTTATTAATTGAGCCTAGAGGATGGACTTATTATTGCAAGGAATAGAGGGGAGGGAGTTTAAAGGATTGAGGACACATCACTGGGAAACTTGCCTGAATTAGGACTCTCCTATCTCCTAGAGCTAAGGTCTAGTCCCCATGTTCCTGCAAGACATCAGGGCATGTGATGGAATTACTAGCATGTGCCACCATGACCGGTTACTTTTGCGTCTCTTTATAGCTAAGCATCTCTACCATAAGAGTAGGCAGGGAAAAGAAGAGCAGAGTCTTTGACCTTGGTATCTAGCTTCATCTCCCTCTCTGGTAAAATTCATCAGGGAGCTGGGCGTGGTGGCGCACACCTATAGTCTCAGTACTTGGGCGGCTGAGACCAGAGGATCACAGGTTCAAGGCCAGTCTCAACAACTTAGCAAGGCCCTGAGCAACTTAGGGAGACCTTATTTCCAAATAAAAAATAAAATAGGGCTGGGAGTGTAGCTCAGAGGTAGAATGCCCCTGGCTTCAATCCCCAGTAACCCCCCTGCCCCCCCCCCCACATACACAAAATTGGGCAGAGTAAAAAGTTAAGCATGGATATGAATCTTCTCTGATTAGTTGTGTTCTCTCTATCCCCTGTCTGCCCGCATCTGATCTGGTGAGGGAATAGAAGTTAGGGAGGGTGCTGGCAGAATAATAAAATTTGGTCAACTTGTAGGACACCTCTGCTTCAGGACCCACATATCCCAGCTCCAGCACCTCATGATCTTTCCCAACTGCATTCCAAACAATATTTGAAAATCACTTTTCACAATTATGCCTTCTTTTACTCCACAAATACTCAATAACTTCAAATCGTGTTCTAGCAGGCATGTGCATGACCAGTACACATGCAAACCAAGGCACAGCCCCTGCCCATGAGCCATTTACCGTGGGTCAAAGGGAGATGCCAGTGCCAACAGCTAGGGATCCCTTGGCAGCAGGGGGTGGGGGGAACTTGAGCTGAGGGAGACTCAGGAGCTGAGGCAACTTGCACTTTTGCTCCTAGAGGGAACATGAGAGTGAAACTTGAGGTTTGGATAGTTCTGGAATTAACTGCTTGCAAGAAATGGTCTGTTCGTGGAAACTGTTGTGGAGCACTAAAAAATTCCTGTAATTTACTGGCAAATATTTACTGTAATTTCTTTTTGTTGCAAGCCCAATCCAGCAATTTTTTTTTTTTTTGTACTCTACTCCAGATAGAACTCAGGGACATTCTATCTCTGAGCTACACCCCCAGCTCTATTTTATTTTGAAACAAGATCCCACTAAGTTGCAGAGGGCCTCACTAAGTAGCTGAGGCTCACTGTAAACCCTCAATCTCCTGTCTCAGCCTCCATGCCCAGCTTCCAACAATTCTTTAAAAAAAAACAAAAACAAAAACAACTACTTGCAGATTGGCAAATGGTTGCTTCTTTAGAAATACCCATTACTAAAATTACTCCTCTTTTCTTTTGCCTTTCACATTTGAAGGAAGCAAAAGTTCAAACACATAATCAAATACCCCTCTCTCCAGGTGATGGCGATGAACTCTGTGGCCTCACCCCCGGCCTCAGCATGCCGGGTTGCCCTCCCAGAAACACTGGACGTCATTTGCTAGGGATTCTGCCCTGGGGGACTAGAGTCAGAGTGGGAGGAATCAGGAGGGACAGGATGAGGTGTGGCCACAGAGATCTCAGTGAATGGTACCCACAATGTGTGGATACGCCTGTGAGCCCTTTCACTGTTTCATACATCAGTCCAGAGCCTCCAAATTCTCAGAAACCTTTTTTTCCTAACAAAACTCCCTTTCTCTTTCATATCTCCCTATGAACCTGATTTGAAAAGAATCATTTAAACAAACCCATGATGTCAGATTTGTTCTAATTACATGAAATCACCATTCATTCTACTCTTGGTAGTTCAAGATAAAAGATTACCTAAAGAAAAGGAAGAGATTAAAAGCCTCACCTATAAGTGTGTCAAAACTAGGTGAATGGTCATTAATAAATATTGTGAATTATAGGAATTTTTAAATTAGCTTATAACATATATACTTTGTGTGTGTGTGTGTGTGTGTGTGTATGTGTATGTGTATGTGTGTGTGTATGTATTACTGGAGATTTAACCTGGGGCACTCTACCTCTGAGCTACACCCCCAGCCCTATTTTATTTTTATTTTGAAACAAGGTCTTGCTAGGTTGATGAGAATATCACTACTTGCTGAGGCTGTCCTTGAACCTGCAATCCTCCTGTCTCAGCCTACCAAGTACTATTATAGGTGTGCGCCACCACTCTCAGCTCATCTATATATATTCTATATATATTTGAGATGTTGTACTGCTATATTGTCCAAGCTGGTCTTGAACTCCTAGCTGAAGTGATCCTCCTGTCTCAGCCTCCCAAGTACTGAGATTACAAGCATGCACCGCCATGCCCAGCTATAGCAGCATACTTTTACAACAGCATATAGAGGATTCACTATATAACCAGAATTCACAAAAATACTTTTTATAATCAGTTAAGTATAATTTTGCCAACCAGTTTGCTGAAGGTAATAGCAATAAAATACCAGCAGTTACCATGTGTTGAGTGCTTCCTATATGCTAAAAGCTTAACATGCATCCTCTAATTTAATCTTCAAAACATCCCAGGAGGTAAGGCTGTTATCACTTCTACTGTCATGATGAAGAGACAGAGATGAGAGAGGGTAAGCACCTCACCACCTTCCCATCAGTCTGCAGACCACACAGAGCAGAACAAGACCTTCTGGATCCAGCTTCTCTCTGTGGTTCATAGCAAAAGGCCAGTCCCATCTCACACGCCCTCACATTATACCACAGCTACCTCACTGGTTGCCCCCCCCCATGACATATACCAATGCATTGGTATATGTCATGGGGGGGGGCAATCTCTAAATTTCCCAGCAGTCCATGAATAGCTAATACTTCAAGGTAATAAGAGCATCTAAGAAAGAACCCAAAGTTGTTAAAAGCAATTATCTTAATGAGGTTGAGTATGTACTTGTGCTATTAATTGCTTGGGAAATATCATTCATCATAGCCAGTCATCCTTCATTATGGGAACTAACAGGCCTCACTGTTCAGGATCATAAGAAATTCTCAGTAGTTAAACGATGAATTAATAAGGTTTCAAAGTAACACCCCCAGGCCTATTTTTTATTCTTTATTTTGAAACCGAGTCTCACTAAGTTGCGGAGTGCCTCACTAGGTAGCTGAGGCTGGCCACGAACCTGGATCCTCTGGTCTCAGCCTCCCAAATGCTGGGATTACAAGCATGCGCCACCACGCCCGGCTTATTTTTTATTCTTTATTTTGAAACAGGGTCTCACTAAGTTGCAGAGTGCCTCACTAAGTAGCTGAGGCTTGCCTCGAACCCGGATCCTCCAGTCTCAGCCTCCAAAATGCTGGGATTACGAGCGTGCGCCACCACGCCCGGCTTGTAGCATCTATTTTAATGTTCTGAAAACATTGCACTGAATTCTATTTACCTCCCCAGTTAAACCCTGCTCCCTCCCGCCTTTCAGCATGCTGAGGCTTACTGCATGTCAGGAGCTCCTCGGGAGCTTGGAAGGGAGCTTGGGCCCTGCTTGGAACTGGGGTGGGGAGGGGGTGAGGTAGCTGGGAGCCTCAAGGCACATCTTGAGCGCTACATGCTGTTTATAGAGAAAGGAATTATCTAGATTCCATTAGCTCCATTTAAGGCACTTTATGCGCCAGGCCTGGTGGATCAGCTCTAAGGATAGTCTGGGAGAAAGGAGGGATGTGCAGTCGTTCCTTCTGCTTCTGGGAAGATAGTGAGGATGAAGCTGGACCCAGAGCCTGAAATCCCCTCTCTCAGGGCAGCAGAGAGTCACCCAGAGGGACCCATCCACCGCGGTAACACAGGGCAGATGGAACCCATGCCAGGCTGCGGGCATTCCCCGGGAGGGGCGCATCTGGCGCTGGCCCTGCCTTTCTCAGCCAGGAGCAGGATTGTGGGAAGAGCCATCTGAAGTGACGGGCAGTCTTTGGGGAGCACCGAGGAGAGGGACAGAAGCACTCTGCAACTGAGGGCTGCAGCGGTGGCCCTTTAGTCTGGACACTGCAGGGGAGTGGCAGCCGTCCTTAGGAGTAATACAGTGCCCTGGGAACCGAGTTGAGCCAAGTGGTCAGGGAGGACCACAAACCTGGACCAAATCCAAGAAACCAGCCACAGAGACCAGGTGGACAGGGACCTCACTGTGGAAACCAGAGGGGCCAGGGAGGGCACCAGGACCCCCACAGATAGCTCCAGTGCTCACATGCCATCTTGGTGAGGAGCAAGGACACCTGAAAAACACTGAGTCGTCCAAAAGAGCCAGGGTTGTCTCCCAACGCCACTTAAATAACTGGACTGAACTGGAATTTCTGAACTGGATTAATGCACTAGCGTTAGGGGAATTCTTTTTCTCTTTCTATCTAGTAGAGTAATGGTTTATGGGGACATCTGACCCTTTATTTTCTTACAGATCACAAACAACCTGACCTGACATCATTTATTGAATAGTACCTCTTTCTTCCACTGATTGAAGATGCCATATTTTTTCGTATAATAAAACCTGATGTGTGTGTATATGTGTATATATATAAATTTTATTTCTGTTCTTTTATATGCCCATACCATATCTATAATTTTATAGCATCATACTATGTTTATTTTTCTATTAAGATTATGTTTTTATTATTTTTCCACAAAGTTCCTGGCTACTTTGCTTATTATTTATCCACATAAACCTGAACATCAGCTTGCTTGGGATACCAAAAAAGCATCCTGTTGGCAACTTGAGGGGATTGTATTAATTTTATAGTTTATTTTAGTGAAGGTAGATATGTTCATTCTTATCCAAGAACATGACATGGACTAGTGTTTTTGTTTTGCTTTGCTTTTTGAGTCCTATTGCTACCGTGACTTTGCTTGATTTTAAATTTCTAAGCATTTGATCTATCAGAATATCTTGAAG
>PVLC010044419.1:0-12165 GCA_004027655.1 Graphiurus murinus | reverse complement strand
CACCTCCGTGTGTCCCCTGGGAAGTCTCTGCTTCCTCAGTCTCCCTGCACCGACAGTGACGGTCTCCCAATGATCTGCTCTACCTGCCATGGTAGAAAAGTCTGTGCACTGCCAGAAATCCAGTCTGAGGACGTGCCGAGGGGCACCACCATGACATGCAAACAGGTGGAAGACTTCTCAGAAACAAAATGTGTACACATGTACACACACACACACACACACACACCAGATTCTGTATTTGAAGGGATATTCACAGCACAGCTTTCAAGTCTCCTGAAAAGCCCAAACTCAAATCTGACCTACTTAGGCAGGGTTCTTATTTATGCCACAGACGAAGGCGCTATATATTTAGCAAATGAGAACTATGCATTCCCCCATGCCCATTTCATGTTTAGAGTCCTGTAGACTTTTTTTTTCCCTAGATGGGCTCAGTAAGAGTGGATATGTAACTTAAACACTGTTAAAAAAAAAAAACCATGAGCTTCAGGACCGCGGCATAAATGCATCCGGCGTCTCATTGGGTGTGTGGGTTAATGCAGTTGAAAGGGAAGGATGAGCAGTTGATCCGTGTTTGTCTCTCTCCTCTTGGTTGGCAAGCCAGCTGCCCGGCTTGTCTGTTGTTAATGCCGTGGTTCAGATTTACCGACACCCCAACATGCAAGCAGCGTAAATTTCCGCTAGGAGAGCCGACATGTGCAAACTGAAGTACAGAATCGAAGCTATTATCCAGCTGACTCCAGCCAAAAGAGACATTAGTTTCAATTATCTGGGTTTTCAGGAGAGAGCCTTTTTAACCTTCATTATCAGGATAATTACCTCAACTCTCACCCTTTGTCCAGGTGATCAAAACCATAAAGTTTTAATCCCTGGTAACCATGAGTCACCTCAAACCTCTTCTTTTGGAAATCATGGGTATGGAAATAATAAGTACACCGCATACAGGTAAAGAGCACATTCTCCCTCCCTCTCCCAAATGAGAGTGAGGATTCTCACAGCTCTGATCAAAGGAGTCCCCCAAACTCCAATCTGACCTACTTAGGCAGGGTTCTTATTTATGCCACAGACAAAGGAGCTGTCTATTTAGCAAATGCATCCCCCATGCCCATTTCATGTCAAAGTAATTGACACAAGATGTCACCCCACTTAGCGATAAGATTCCGATCCCCGGGACTCTGTTGGAAATGGAAAAGGCCACCGTTAGGGAATCCAGGGCCCAATCTTCCCAAGCATGCTGTCCAAACTGTATCCAGGGCCCACTGTTTCTGTTTTTTGTGCAAAGTTTCTTCCTAGTAAAGTTTCTAACCCCACCCCTTCTCATCAAATAGGGAAGAGTTGAAGAATAAGGATAGGAATAGCATGGAGATCTACGTACATGTACCTTCTCTTCCAATTTTCAAAACAAGATAACGTTCCATGTTTAGGAGCATGGTTTTATCAGCCCAGCTCTCACCTTTTCAATTAGTGAGTGTGCGTGGAAGCCGCCCGGGAGAGCTCCTGGCTGTGTCTCTAGCATCCTCTTCCCAGACGTGACCCCAAAAGTCAGAGCTCTGTCACTGTTTGAATTACCTTTTTCATCACTGTGTCCAAAATACCCAACAACTACAGGGCAGAGGAGGAAAGGTTTATTTGGATCATGGTTCCAAAGTTGCAGTCCATGGTTGGCCAAACACTTCTGGCTCCAGGGAGAAACATCATGGTGATCGGGGTGTGGCAAAAGATAGCGGCTCATCTCAGGGGAACTGGGAAGCAGAGAGAGGGAGGAAGGGGCCAGGGACAGATATAGCCCCAAAGCCACACCTGCAGTGACCAACCTTCTCCAGCCATAACCTACCTGCCTCCAGTTACCGCCCATTGAATTATTAATTCATCAGTGGGTTTGTCCTCAGATGAGATGACAGCCCTGACTCAATTGTTTCACCCCTGGTTGCCAACACATGAGGTTTTCCAGGGCACATTCTCTAGCCAAACCATCACCATGATCACACCACAGAGACCCTCCCTGAATGATCATCTCCCTTGAAAGTGTGACTTTGACCTGCACATCTTCTCGGCACTCGCTCCTTGCCCTGACCCTGTCCCCCTCCTAAGAAGTTGCTTCTGCCCGAACATAAAGCCTTGCTCCCCCCTCTCAGGGTTTCTAGGTGGGACTAGGAGCCCGTGCTGCTAAGCAGGCATCCTCCACACCGCCTACCAATCCCAGCATGGGCAGAGGAAAAGACGCATGTTCACCAAGGCTCTGGGCCATGCAGTATCTGAGCCAGCACCCTCACCTTGAACTCCCCAGCTTCCAGATTGGAAGAAATGCATATCTGTTGTTCAAGCCACCCAGCCTGTGGTCTTTTGTCATAGTGATCCTGGCAGACTACAATAAATACCCACTCGGTTTTTCCATTCACCTCACCCCCTCCCTAGCCCCACATCTCTTTTTCCAGTCATGAGCAACTTTCCCACATACTAATTCCCATATCTCAAGTTCTTTTCCTTCCTGAATCTATCTGAATCTTCTGATTTGCACTGAATGCAAAGATCAACTAAGAACCTACTATGTGCTCGATGTGGGAGGTCAATTCTTGCAAGACCCTCCTCCGCCACCCCGGTTTAACAACTGCTCTTGGTGTCCCTGGGCGGGGCTGGGGGGTCCCACTACTGCCCGCATTGGTGCTGGATTTGAAGAGCAAAGTAAATGAAATACAGCTGTGTTGCCTTCTGCTCCATTAGGAAAGGGAAAAATCAATGTTTGCCAAATGTAAAAGGACAAAATCAATAGCGAAAGAAATTTTATTTTCAACCTTCTAAGGGAGTATTACAAAGAAGAGAGAGTGAAAATTATTATTATTTATTGATGTATATAGCACCTTCTGAAAGCCTCAAAGTGTTTTATAGAATTACAAACCGCCTTCGTCCTTTTCTGTATACAGATCACTTTGTTCCACTCCCACACAGCCCTCGCCAGAAGGGGCCAGCTCAAAGTACCGGGGCACCATGACACCCACCTCTAGGGTGGCTATTTCAAGTTGTCATCTTATTTGATTTAAAAAAAAAAAAAACAGGAAGGAATCATTAGCAGTGGGGCGGGGTCAGCACAATATAATCTGGTGGCTAGTCCATGAGAAAGAACCCCCCTCCCAGATTTAGATGGAATCATAATATATGCTGTTTGGCAGAAAGAGGAGAACCCCCCCCCCCTCCCTTCTCCGATGTTCCTTCTTTGGAACAAGCAGCACATTTGGAGAGAATCAGCCACCTGCTGCCAATGTCTTAATGCAGTTCCTGGCAGAAGAGTTTTGATAGATGGCTTCAAAGCCGCGAGTGTAAACTACTGAACAAAACTTTCCAGAGGATGAAACGTCAAAGGAGCGAGGCTGCAGACTGCGGGGCCTCTGGAGGGTGGCAGCTGTCTGAAAAATCCGCCAAGGGACCATTCACTGGGAAACCCTGCCCGGGCAGGGTGATCGTGACCCACCAGTCTCCTCTCACCTGCTTTGTTTTTCATTTGAGCGATGTAATGATACTTGGAGGAAGAGAAAGCAGGAATTGCTCACTCCAAAGCATCAGCGACAAACCCCAAACCATTCAGCTATGTTTTGGCAAAGCTAAGAACCCATCTTGGTCTCCAGGACTCTGAGCACCAGAAGGAAGATGAAAGATTAACCCAACATTCCACCCTGGACAGGAATCACTCTCCACAGCGTCCCTGAGAAGCAGGCCGATCTAGGGATGACAAATTCATCGCTTTGTAGGAATTATGTCTACGTTTTAGATGATTGTTGCATCTCAATTGTTAAAATACATAAGTCTGCCTCCATAGGCTGTTCTCTGATGTCTCCACTGTCTGCCACCTAGAGTGAGCCAATCTGACTCCCTTCCGTGTTAGGACCCTGCACGCTGGGAAGACGGGTGTGCACACTGTCTGCTCTTAGACCAACATCTCCAGCTCCCTCAAGATCTGTTCTTGTATTGTGATTTCCAGATATTTCCCTCTCCTACCCTGGACAGTTCCAGTTTGTCTCTGTTGCAATATTAAAACATTGTGCTAACAACTTGACAAAAAGTCATCTGACGTCATAAGACCCTGAGAGTATTTCCTCTGATTTTCTGGATACTAACAGACTTGCTTTGAGCGGGGTCTTTGTTCACACTGTTGCCCTCAAGTGATCTACTCGAAATTCAAGTGCTTTCCATAGGAATTGCCAGATTTCCTGACCACCACCCCTCCACCTCCTATCTGTTCCCTTGAATATGATTTATTTTTTAATGGTACTAGGGATTGAACCCAGCAGCGTTCTATCACTGAGTTATACCCTGGCCAGTTTTATTTTTTATTTTGAAACAGGGTCTCACTAAATTACTGAGAACCTGAAGCCTTGAACCTTCGATCCTCCTGTCTCAGCCTCCCAAGTACAGGGATTATAGGCACGCATCACCACGCCCAGCTTTGCAGTTGCATTTAGAAGTCCAAAGTTCCCTTTTCTTAGTCATCCCCATGAGTTTAGCCTATAAAGTTTTTGTGACTCCAAATTTGTCTTTGAGCTATTTATCCATGTGCCACACAAATCCCACTATCTATCCTGCACAGATTTGTGGACCAGACTTTCTACATCTTCATTCAAATTATTAGTACATTAATTCAATGGAATGGTGCCTCAATTAGAGCCCTCCAACAGACGCTGGGAGGTCTGTGATGGTTGGCACTTGTTCATGAACCCACGCTCTGGTGATGCGACACACCTACCAACTAGCATGCCACTCACTCGCTCCTTGTCAGCCACTGCTCCGGGGTGAGCCACAGGCAAGAGCTACTTGAAGAAGTTTGCAAACTCTTCCCAGATCCTCTGTCTTTCTGCCCCTTCTGCTTTAAGTCCACGGCTCCACAAGCTGAGTTCCCCTTTCTGGGCTTGCTGTACTTTGGATCTTAAGTATCCTTCAAAGGCACACATGTTAAAGATTTGGTTCCCAGGGTGCTGCTGTTGGGATGTAGTAGAAACTATAAGAGATGAGGATTGACTTAGATGTGTTCATGAAGATACATCATGCTCATTAGGGTGTCCTCCCTCCCCCCTTCACCTTTTGTTAAGTCAAATTCTTTGTTCACCCAAGGATTCTTCTTCTTCATCTGGAGTCCCTCTTATGTCCCATTTTCTCCCTAGCTTACACATATTAGGGAGAGCATTCGATTTTTAACTTTTTGTGACTGACTAATCTCACTTAGCATAATGTTTTCCAGTTTCATCCATTTCCTTGCAAATAACATGATTTTGTTCTTCTTTATGGCTGAGTAAAATTCCATTGTGTACTTATCCCATAGTTTTGTAATCCATTCATCTGTTGATGGACATCTTGGCTGGTTCCATAGTTTGGCAATTGTGAATTGTGCAGCTATAAACATAGATACACATGCGTTGGTCTGAAAAAAAAAAAAAAAGAGATGGGGCCTAAACCCAGGATTTGGGAGGCTGAGACAAGGGAATTGCATGTTCAAGGCTAGTCTCAGAAACTTAATGAGACCCTCAACAACTTAGCAAGGACCTGTTTCAAAATAAAAAGGAAAAGCAGTGTAGCTGGGGAGTAGATTCTCCAGTACCTCAAAAAAAAAAAAAAAAAAAAGAGGCAGGGCTTAGTGGGAGACCTCTAGGAGTGCCTGTGAAGGGATGTTGGGATCCCCCTGCCCTTCCTCATGCTCTTTCACTTCCCGGCTATGAGGTGAGTGGTTTTACCCCACTAAGAGCTCCTGTAATGATGTGTTACCTCACCATAGGTCCCAAAGCTACAGAGCCAATGGATCACCCATTGGAACCTGCAAAACTATGAACCAACCTTTTCTCATTATAAGTTGAATATCTCATATATTTTGTTATAGTGGTGGAAAGCTGACTTACACTGGGCCCCATTTACCACTTCAACCTCCACTAAATCCTAGTCCTCCCCACACACACACTGGATTCCTATAATCACCTTTCCTTACCTTGGAACGTTGATGCTCCTGATTTTCCTTCCTAGTGAACCATCTTGCCCAATACAGACTTCAGGTTCTAGTTGAAAACTCTCCTTGAAACCATCTGTCTTTGCTCCATTATTCCCTTTGCCTTTTACAATGCCCCTTGCCCCTGAGGTTAGTTTGCCATCTCATACAGTTTCATTTTGTCTATGCAAATATTATTAAAATCTTTGCCAAGAGTCTTGGTAAAATCCAGATATCCCATATAATACCGTTTCTCTATCTGCTAAGTTTAGTTAACTTATCAGAAAGAAATAAGTTCATCTCTATATGAATTCCTGGATTATACTTCGCATGTGGAGTCAGCCCATGATGAGCTTAGCTCCCTCTTCTTCTGGAAGTTATCCCTCCCCTTTACACAACATCTGTATGGTCTTCACAAAGTACAACATGACCCCACACCCAGCTTCAGCTGATTAGTCCAAGTGATCCACTGACCACGCGAAGCCAATCACATTTCTACAGGAACTAATACTGAAAGCTGAAGCAGAGAAGCTAATTAATTATTCCTGGGCCACTGGATCCAAGTGGTGTACTTTGAAACTGTCATGTTCATGTCATCTGGGCCAGGAAGGAGCCCCCTACTGGCCAAAGGAGAAAAGACAGAAAGCGAAGGGTAGGTTGGCTAGGAGACAACAAACCAAGCAAATCCTGAAAGTTTAGGACCCTGGTTTCTATTTTTCCTGTAATGAGCTATGTTCTTCTCAAGCGCTCTGGGCTCAAAAAGGGAGAAAGGTCAGTAAATAAATGTGGTTCACCCTTACCCTCCCTGCTGGAGGGGAATCACGTCCAGGGATGACAAGAGATAAGCAAAACTTTATATTCTTTCATTTTCTCAAGCAGCATACCAACAAAAGACAAATTCTTTTTTGTTGTGCTTTTTTTTTTTTTTCAGAATCCTCCTTCTTTTCCTTCTTCCTTCTCGATGACCTCCTATTCACAGCAAAGGAAAGTCCCTCTACCAGGCCACAGTCCAATTCATGGATTGTTCCAAGCCCCGGGGGAGAAAAGACAGCTGAGAGTGTTTGCTTATTTGGATTGCTTCAAGTTGAGCAGCGAGGGGGATTTCCAGTTGAACAGCCTCTCCGAGCACAGCACGACCCGTTTGTGCTCCTCTGTTCACAGCCAGGCAGGTCCCCTGGTGAACACCTGAGATGTCATTTATTTATTTATTTATTTGATTTTTGCACTTGCTGGTTAAACCAAAAGAGCTTTAAAAGGGAGGTAGGAAAAATATTGAATGAACTCCCTAAATGCAGTCAAATTCACAAACGCAGACACAGCAGCCAAATATAGAAAGGCTTCAGCTGGTTGAGGTCAACAGCTCGTGTCTGAAATCTGCTCTTAGAACCTCTGAGCCACGTGGGAGTCGCTGTCCCCTACCCCAGAGGGACTGGGCATTGCTAGGCAACGTAAGTGTGGTGACCATCAGACTCAAGGGCCCAGGCCAGTGTTCCTCTTGAGGAGACGCCAAGAGGGAACCGCGGAGCTCAGAGCTGAAGTCACCAGAACACAGGCATATTGTGAACTCCTCAGAGTCCCAGTCCCTATTTGGTTTATTATTTCTCCTCTCTAGTCTCTCCGATAATCAGGACTGGCTGAATAATCTGTAAGTCCCCTCCCCCCTGCAGAATGAAAATGCAGAGTCCCTGTTTAAAAATTATTAAGAATTCCAAGACAATTAAGTATTAGCCCAAACACAATGGGCCCCTGTGTGACTGCACACCCAGGAATCCAGCCCCACCCTTAATAAATACCTTGTCCAGGATTTGTGGGGAATAAACGCTCACTGGTGAATCGATGAATTGACTAGCCAGGACCAGAATCAGAATGGAGGCAGAAGGAGAGAGGATGTTTCTCCTTTAAGCAAGCAACCCATTTTCAATCTCGTTGGGGATTCTGCTGGGAACCCTTGTAAGCACAGTTTCCACCGCTGAAGAAAGTGTGGAAAACATAGCTCTGTACATGCGGTTTTGCAGAACTTAGCAGCCAGTGGTATTCACAACTAGGTCTTATTAAATCAATTCAGGTATGGATGGAATGAGCAGATGCAGCCATCGGGGCAGGGCAAACCATAATCCAGCATGCAAATTTAAATCTCTTTCACTGTCAATAATACATGAGGCCCTGGGTGTGCCTACCCGTTCCCCTTTGCTAAACCAGCTACAATCCATGCACGTGTCATGTGGCCTCCCAAATTGGTTCCTTTAAATTTTCATTTTTACCCAACAGCCTCTGTCCCTGTTATGAACAGCAGCTCAGATCAAAGCCCCTGCCTGCAGGAGCATGACAAGAGAGTGCCCTACCCTTAAAGAAGTGGCGAGACACTTGGCTGCTTGCAGTAACCTTGGTCTGCTCCTTCAAGCAGAGGACGGGGATGCTTACCAAGCATTTTCTGAGAAATGAGTGCAAACTGCAGGAAACAGTGTGTAAATTAAAGGAACTGCCTAATCTAATTAGCCACACAGGAAATGTAATGAGCCTGGAAAACAAAAGTGTAATTTATGAGGAAATATCAATTGGAATAATGTAAATAATGGGGGTTTTCACTGTAGTTTCTCGTGACTTATGGAACGCAGCCAGTCATTAGGCAAGGAAGTGCTTATCAAAATCTAGGAAGATTCTCTACAGATATTGCTTTAAAATGTCATACCACCTTCGGGAAAGATCCTTAATTAATTGTATGATTTTTGTAAGGCCCATAATGGGCTCCGCGGAGTTTTCCCACTCCTCCCATTATATCAACTATGCCTGTAAAATACGGCCCAGCTCTTGGCAAGGATTTTCAGGGGAAAGCGCTCTGTGCTGGGCGTCATTTGGTAATGAATTTCCCATCCGCTCTGGCTCACGCTTCTCACCGTTTCTCTCTCCAGCAGTCAGATGTTGGCAAATGCTGACCGTAATATCGTTTATCTGAATGAAGATTAGTATTGGTGTGCTCGGGTGCCTCTCCACGAAGTGATGGAGCCAACTTCCTTTTAAGCTTCACCTGTCCTAGCTTTTGAAGCCGATAGCTTCTCAACATGCAAAAAAAAAAAAAAATTATAATAATACATATATATTTAATAAGCCCAGTGGCTGATTACATAAATGGTAACGTAACACAAAGCTCTATGGAATGATTAACCATGAAAGCTTTAACCATATTTGAGCATGAGCATCCTTCCTTATTAATTACTACTTATTCTTTTAACTGTGCATATATATGGGATATAATGTGATCACTCAATACACGTGTACGATATTTGATGAAGTAAGAGTAGTCAGTATTTCCATCACTTTAAACATTTTGGGGGAAGGAGAGAAGATAAGTGAAGTTGGACAACAGGTACTAGACCTTTTGTAATTTCAGAGAAACAACCTTAACTTGTATTTTTGGTGTGTATTATGCACTACGAACACCGATGGCCCTTTTCCCTCAGTCTCCCCTAGTGTAGCTGGCAAAGGGGTCCAGGGAGGCAACCCAGAAAGTAACAGTGGTGAAATGCAAACACCCTCCAGGTCTCACTGCCCGAGTTCTCTGCATGCAGATTCCCAAGGATCCGGGCAGACTGAGCAAGTGCATCAGAAAACAATCCAAACAACGGAATACTTGGCATCTCTGCTTCTGTACCACCGCTGTCCACTGGAATCGCACTGTTGCGAATCAGCCAGCTACAGCGACAGCCTCTGCCCTCCTCTCCCTGCAGGACCGGCCCCAGGGGTCCCTCCCTGCCAGTAAAGGGGGCTCAAAACTGCTCCCCTCCGGTGCCTCTCCTCCCTGCTTGCACCTTCACAGGAGAGAAAACAGTCTCGTCTCCCCAAAGCACCTAACTCTAAACACCTAAAAGGAGCATTTCTCCATACTCAGCAACTCAAAATAAGAACAGAAGAAAGCCCCTTTCAGAACGGTCTTCTATTTTTCTGGCAACAAAAGGTTGAAAATTCAGTTCCTCGGACCTCTCTGGTCTCATCCGTGGGTCTTTCGTGACCCTAATAAGGAGGGGCGATTGGCTTCCTAATATTAATGTTTCAGAGATAGAAGTAATGGCATTTATTTCTATACCAAAAAAAAAAAAATAGCCTCTTTCTTATTCTTATTTCTGGCCATCGCAGATATCCTTCTTTTTAATTACTCGGGCTATTGCTATTATGAGCATCATTTTCACTACTTACTATTACGGATATTTAGAGGCTCATAAAAACGTGAGCTTCCTCAATGCTTAAGCAGCACGAGAGATAAATCAGGGGCTTGGCTGACTGGAGGAAACCTGACTGGGAACAGCTGGATTGCTCTCTTGACTAAATATTTACAAAAGGCATGATTCCATCACTGAGTGACACTGTGAGATATAACAATTTATCAATCATCTTGTTTAACACCAAGCCCCACGGGGAGGGCTGCCTTCCCACTTAACAAGAAGAATCTACTGTATGCTAATTAATTTACTTATTTTCACTTAAGGTTATTTCAGGCACATTTGCCCTTGTGTTTTTATAATAGTACATTTTACACAGAGACCAAATAAAGGTTTTATAGGCCAAGCAAATAAGAATAGGGGAGCAAGGCTCACAGCTATACATCCATCTTAGCTCTTGCACAGGCTTCTGGGGTTAGGGGCGGGAGCGTGGACATGTGACGGTGACATGCTGGGATCTGCTGTAGATGACGCCGCTAATCCTGGAGAATATGAGGAACATGAAAAAGACAGAGGCCAGCAGCCTCTTGAACATGAACATGGAGGTGATGCAGGTTGCTGTGAGGCGAGCCTGTCCCAGCACCATGCCAGGCCCAAGGCCTCCTGGGACAACCCGGAAGAACTCACCTGACCACCCAGCATCGCCAGTTACACAGACATAAGCCTCAAAACCAGCCAGCACAGGAATTCTGGGAAGATGCCTGTGGCATCAATGGCATAGTTTGGAATCTTCCAGAAACTTCACATAAACCAGATCAAAACCAAGACGTGTGGACAACCACTGTAACAAAAATAGGTGACAGAGTCTCTTTCTAGGCCCCAAACATGAGAGAAAGCACAAGCTGTGAACAGAAGAATCCCAGCCAGCCAGTAGGTCTTCCCTGGACGGTGCACTGGCAAGCTGAAGCAGCAATAGGTTCCACCTCAACCATGACCAAGGAGGAGGGGCCAGTGACGACAAGCTCTGGAGGGGCTTAAGCCAGCCAGCTCATCTACACCTCAGGCTTCCAGGAAGGGAGACACTGAGGGGAGGCTCAGGAACACAACCGAAATTGAGCAGGGCAGGGCAACAGAGGAAAGAGAAGTAGATCAAAGTGAGACAGAAAGAGGGGAAACAGAGTCAGGAAAGCAAATCACCACTTGTTACAACACTCTACAAAAACAACACAACTCTATGAACTCGTCCTCCTTCCAAAAATTTGGGAAAACTAAATTCACAGAAAATGAGCAATAGAGCCGGGCATGGTGGTGCACGCTTGTAATCCCAGCATTTGGGAGGCTGAGACCAGAGGATCCAGGTTCGCGGTCATCCTCAGCTACCTAGTGAGGCACTCCGCAACTTAGTGAGACTCGGTTTCAAAATAAAGAATAAAAAATAGGGCTGGGGGTATAGCTCGGAGGTAGAATGCCCCTGAGTTCAATCCCCAGTACCGCAAAAAAAAAAAGAAAATGAGCAATAGAAAAAATGTACAGGTCAACTCCCCTACAGAGCCACTATAAGAAAAAAATAAGCATCAGAGCAGCATCTCTAAAGGCAATGAAAGTATACCCGAAAGACATTTAAAAAAAACTAATATATTTTCAAAACAAGCTAAAAGACATTCATAAAATGATATGACATGTAAAAGCAGCATAAATTAGAATTAGAAAAAACTCAGAAATGAAGGAATAAAATTTATGAAAAAATTGTGCATAGAAGAAAAATCATTCTAGAAATAAAATTAAAGTATAGTTATAAGGAACATGAGAGAAAACAAACACAAAAGAATTTTTTAAATTTAAAAATAGTTTTATGTGGTGATACATGCCTATAATCTCAGCCCTTGGGAGGCAGAGACAGGAGAGTCTCAGGTTCGAGAACAGCCTCAGCAATTTAGCAAGACCCTTAGCAATGTAGCAAAACCATCTTTCAAAATAAAAAATAAAAGGGTTGGGTTGTGGTTCAAAAGTAGAATGCCCCTAAGTGCAATCCCTCATACCACTCCTCCAAAA
>PVLC010044418.1:0-10991 GCA_004027655.1 Graphiurus murinus | reverse complement strand
ACCCTACTCTGTGGTACTCGTCCTGGCTCTGTTTCCCTGGCTGAAGCCTGACTGATAAAGGAGCCTCTGACATCTCCAGCCACAAAGACACAGTCCATGAGCATGGTCCCAGTTCACTCAAATTGCAAGGAGGCTGGGAGGGACTGGAGAACTGACAAGTGAGCAGTAGCAATGTCAACTAGTTTTTTTTTTTTTTTTTTTCATTTTTAAATGTTATTTTAAAGAAAGAAAAATAATAACTATGTGTTCATTCCTTTAAAAACTGCTGAAAATATAAAAGTCATATCTTATAAAATCAAGATGCTCCCTACCCCCCTCCCAACAATCCTCCTGGAGAGGAGGCCTTTTTTCCATAATAGGGTGTAGGACCAAGGTTAGGACTGAAGCTAAGCCACACTCCTCTACAGCATTTGCTTTCTTCTATCACTGTCAGAGGAGAATAAAACTGAAGAGGTAAGTCAGAGGACACAAAATGCCTTTTAAAAGAATGGGTTCAGCATCCTGATTTAAAAAATAGTAAAAACTGAGACTAAATGGTGAGGAAATAGAACAAAAGACTGCCTATTAAGAAGCTCAACAGTGCATGGAAGGGAGATTGGGACAGCAAACTGAGAGGAGCAAAGTCCTTAGGAGAGGATCCTGAGGTGTGGAGGATCTGAGAATGGTTAAAGAACACAAGAATGATGCCAATGAACTCAAATTAATAAAGGCCAAAAATAACCAAGGTTTCAAAATATAGGAGAAGGAAATACAGGAGAAGACTGGACTCAAAAGACAGTGTCCCTTGAGAATGAGACTCTACTTGATCAACCACTGGAGAAAAGAATAAGAATAGGAGCAGAGATGCCAAAAAATAGAGACAGAAAGGAGTATGGTGTCGTCTCTCTCCCCTCTCCTGCCCCAAGCACATACCCACAGGCACAGCCAAGCTTATTTTCAATGACTATAGTTAATAAATCATTCGCACAATTTTTTTGTAGTAATGGGGATTGAACCCAGGGGCATTCTACCTCTAAGCTACCCTCCCACCCCTATTTTATTTTTATTTTGAAACAGTCTCACTAAGTTTTGGAGGGTGTCACTAAGTTGCTAAGTCACTAAGGATACAGAGTATACAAGTGTGCGCCACCATGGCTGGCTAAAATTAAAATTTTAAAAAGAATATGTCTTACTTATATAAATGAGTCCTGGCTAAACCCAAATTAAAATATGTAGAGTGGGGTCAACAAAGATATACCCTGCCCCCCTTCCCCACAACCAGCATTCCCTGACTCATCAACACAGAGATAATAACAGAGAGAGAGAGAGAGAGAGAGAGAGAGAGAGAGAGAGAAAGAGAGAGGGAGATTGAGATCTAGATCCATAATCTGAGTGATTCTCATGGAACAGGAAATGTTTTGTATGGAAGAATTTGGAAGATGGAAGGGGTAAATGATACAAATAGTAGTATCAATACTTTAGTTAGAAAGATATAATTTAAACCAATCATGATTTTAATTTGATTTAATTTAAATATAGTCATCAAATTGTGCTTTCCCAAAGGTAGGAAAACATAATTATGAAAAGACATCCGAATGTAATCTAATCTTAGTGGTAACCCTAAAAGTTCATAGCTTAGCAATCTATTGTTAAACTTAGGAGGAAATGATGAAACTTACATCTGAAGCCATGTATACAAAATACTAAAGAGGAGTTGTTGCAAGAAATGTGATTTAATAACATATATTAATTTAACTTCTAGTCCTCGAAACCTCTGTAAGATCAATCATTATTATATACTATTTTATAATAATAATAATAATAATAATAATAATAGCTTGATATTGATAATAGTTTACTATGTGTGAGATTTATTTGTAAGTATAGATAAGTTCTATGCTTATCTCATTTAATCCTCATAATTCTGGAAGGGAAGCATTGTTATTATCTCCACTTCACAGATAAGAAAATTGGAGTTGAAATACTGCCCAATGTCTCACAGTGAAAAAGAAACTTTGGACTTAAAGTCATAGCTATCTGACATTGCAACTCCATGTTTTCAACCACTGGTCTATACCATTCACAGACCTACAAAAACACTCATCCAACTTTAAATACTAATATTTCCTAGTAAAAAGTTCTTCCTTATGCATTTTAAAATTTTTTGTGACTGCAAATCTTTTATGAACCTCTACATAAAAAATGAGTTTATACAGCCAGGTTTAGTGACATACTCTTTTAATCCTAGTACTTGGGAGGTTGAGATGGGAGGCTCATGAGTTAGAGGCCAGCATGTAATAACTTAGGGAGAGCCTGTTTCAAAATTTTAAAAAATTAAGTGCTGGGGGTGTAGCTCAGAAGTAAAGTACCCCTGGACTTTACTCCCAGTAACTCTTCTCTCTCTCTCTCTCTCTCTCTCTCTCTCTCTCTCTCTCTCTCTCTCACACACACACACACACACACACACACACACACACACACACACAAATGATTATTCTGGTTATTTTATTGACCCTATTCTCTTTCAAAAAAGATAGTCTCTACAAAGTCTATATTTAATTTAAATTCAACCGTAGTTGAAAAAGGTTTGCCACTCTCCTGAGTACCACAATTCCTACTGTGGAATTGCTGACCTAGTTCTAAAGTGCAGGATAAATTCACATAGCTCAAATGTAGTCTTTAGGGAAAGAGTGAAGTTATTGTTTATGTCCCATTTGTATGGAATGCTGACCTTTTGAATTAATCCATTCCTTATTATAAAGGTTTAATGAATAAAAAACAATCGCGCTTATGCTCTAACAACAATGATTCATACTACTTTGGCCTTTTTTTAATGCCCCACTGAATATCCTATGTGTACACTGTCTTAAGGAATATATTATTCGACATGTATAATGTAAAATATCACACACTTAACCTTATATACCTTTAATCTAAAAGACAAAGTTGGTAGGTATATAATGACTATCTCTACTTACACTAAATCTGATAAAGAGGGAGAAAAAAACATTCATTTTCTAGTTATATAATGTTAAACAGGCACATTACTATTATATTAATGACATATAGACACTGATTTTTTTGCTCATATAATTAATAGCCAACAACACTAAAAAGTTTGCTGATTAGAGATACTGAATTATAACCTGTGAGACTGTGATGGTTAATCTTGATTGTCACTCTGACTGGATTGAGAAGCACTTAGAGAAGAGGTAAACACACTTCTGGTGTTTCCAGAGGTGATTCCCATGTGGTCCAGCAAACGGATTGGGGAAGAGCCGCCCTAAAGGTGAGCAGCACCATCCAATAGGCTGGGGCTCAGGTGCGGGGGTCAGGGGGAAGCAGAAGTAGGAAGCTCTGGGTGCCCATGTGCTCATCTCTTCTTGAGCAGTTTGCTGCTGTGGTCCTCCATTGACATCAGACTCCAAATTCTTCAGCCTTTGAACATGGACTTACACAGGCAACTTTCTCGGGGGCTTCCAGACCTTCAGACTGGGTCTGCATCACTTATTCCTCTAGTTCTCAGGCTTCCAGTTTCTTGTTGGACTGAGCAAGTACTGGTTTCCCTGGCTTTCCAACCTGCAGGTGGCCATTGTGGGACTATTCGACCTCTAATTGTGTAAGCTGACCTAATAAATCCCCTCTTATAGTCACACACACACACACACACACACACACACACACACACACTGCACATGTAACTATTGGTTTTGTTTAGGGAATGGGGCAGGACATGGGGAGGGCTCAATGAGTGCCATGTACATGTATGCCTCTATCACCTTGAACTTCATGGAGATGTCTGATTACAATGCACCAATAAAATTTTAAAAAGAGATAAATAAGTAAAATGTTTTGTTTTTTTTTACTTTGAATTTTGAACCCAACAAAGGCTATTTGAATAACATAACTACATTCAACAGCTTTAACATGCACATTTTTAAATGAACAATTTTTGAAAAACAGGGAGAAATAATGAATACATAATTCAATCTGCTATTTACAAAAGTACTTACAGGATATCCCGACAGTAGGATTTCAATTGTGGTTAAAGAAAAAAAAAGGCTTAGCATTTAATGCAATTTATATTAAATTGAGTTTCATTAGATTGGCTCATAAAATATTGATTATTAATTAAAAACCAAAATTTTCTAATATCTTATAAGTATGCCTTCCAGGTATATTTCTAATATTCAACTATCTAATCATGTATATATAATATTATATAATCTACCTCATAAAGCTGTATGAAAATATTATAGACAAAATGGTTTTTCATTCACTATAGAAACACTTCTTTATTTAGTTTTTAGTTTAAAACCTATAAATCATTTTCCATTGTGGAAACCTTAGTTCTATGCTTTCAACAAAGGAGTCATTCTAAATTCACTGACTGGTTTTAATCTTTGATGGTCGATCTTTCCTTTATCTACAATTCCATAAGTTATTATTAAGTGCCCACTTTGTAAAAAGCACCATACTTAGTAATGCAATCAGGTTTTAGACTGACTTTATTCAGTGATTAAACTCCAATTTCACTCTCTTTTTATACAATTCCCTAACAGATGAAGAAATACATACCCGAACTGCTAAGTCCTTAGATAATTAAGGATTGATTACATTTCCTAATAATTTACCAGCTTTAATTGGTTCTCCTTTGCTTCTATATTCACTTTACTGCAGGATGCCTCCCATAGCAATCTTTCTCTGTGCACCTTGAAATGACAAGTTAATGTCAAGGAAGAAAAAAACTAACATTTTGGTACATAATTAATCACTAGACACATCTTAAATCAATCTTCTTTCTTTAAATGGAATTAATTATAGAAATTTGGATATTTTTTTATTTTCAAATTTTATGAAGCTGAATCTCCTGCTATTTCAGTTAAGAGATGCTTCTGTGAATAGAAACACTACCAAATAATACATTTGGTAGTTTTTAAATTCTGCTCACTGTTGCGCTTAGTATGAAAAGTTCTACAAATTTTATTATCTGGAATTTATGTTGTAGCTTACTTCCAAATAGGTATTGATATAAGCCCCACTTCTATGTTTCCTTTTGCAATATTAAAAAGCACTACCACATTTTGAAAAAAAAATCACAATAATAAACCTGTGAGCCAGGCTTGGTGGCACACACTTGTAATCCCAGTACTTGGGAGGCTGAGACAGGAGGATGGCAGGTTCGAAACCAGCCCTAGCAACTTAGCGAGGCTCTCAGCAACCTAATGAGACCCTTTTTCCAAATAAAAAATAAAATAAGGCTGGTGGTGTAGTTCAGAGGTAGAATGCCTGGGGTTTAATCCCCAGTACCAAAACAAACAAACAAACAAAAAACAACCCTGTGAATTAAACCCAGTTATAATAGCACATTAATAAAACATTACTACCTACAATTTCTTAAGGAGCCAGAGCAACACTATGACAATTGGTTAAGTGTTCAGAACAGAAAAGCTATGAACTAAAATTAGGATAACCTGACTTAATTTAGATAGTGGGAGAGAAGGCTAAATCAGGTGGTAAGGCCAAACCAGGAACTTATGATCCTAGCTCAAGGGTGAGCAGATTGAGACCATTATGTCCTAAGAAATCCAAAAACAAAAGAAGAGGTCAGAGGTCAATTCTTTAGCAAGAATTGAGAGCAATTCTTCTAAAACTAAGGTCAGTGGCAGAACAGAGGTAGGGACAAAGGGGGAATGGTGAGGATAAAGGGGCAACTTCAGGGTCAAATAGGAAAACAATACAATAGGAACTGTTACATCCAAGGAAGGATAAAGTCAAAGGCCTAGAGGCAACAAAGCAGTATGAAGAATTCTGAAGTACCACCCAGGAGAATTTTCTGTGATGATGGAGAATTCTATCCTTCAGCATCCAAGAGAGTGCCCTATTTACCTATAACTTTTGAGCACTTGAAATATGACAAGTACAACCATGGAGCTGAATTTTTATTTCATGTCATTAATTTTAATTTAAACTACCATTTGTAAGCCAGGTGTGGTGGCCCACGTGGCAGCTTTCTTCTCCTCCCTTTCCATGCCAGGGCAGTGTCACGGAAGCTATTCAAATAGTATCCAGAGTCTCAAACATAATACAAAAACATCCAACTTTCTAGTAAGTCTAAATCAGAGAGAGAGAGAGCAATCAAAATGTCCAACTTTCTAGCAAGACTAAATCAAAGAGAGAGATAACAAAACATCCAACCTTCAAGCAAGACTAAATTAGAGAGAGAGAGAGAGAAAAAAAAAATTTCCAATATCAGTAATGAAAAAAGGGATGTCACTACAAGGTTCTGAAAATCTCAAAATAATAAGGGTGAAGAACTCTGCACATCTACCACTTGGATGAAATGGACCTGTTTCTTGAAAAACACAGTCTGAAGCAGATAATTTAAATGTTCCTGTAATATTAATAACATTGAATTTATAATTTTAAACTCCAAAAAGAAAAATAAATTTCCAGGCCCACATGATTTCACAAGAGATTTCTGCCATATATTTAGAGAAAAATCAACACCAATTCTATAATATCTCTTCCAGGATATAGGAGAGGAAACACTTCCCAATTCATTTTATGAAGCTAGCATTATTCTGATACCAACACCAGACAAAAATAATAAACAAGCAAAAACATATATATGTACATATATATATATATATATATATATATATATCAATACACCTGAAAGATAGAGGCATAAACATCCTCTGCATTTTAACAAATAGAATTCAATAACTTATAAAAACAATTATATGTCATTGCAGGTTGCAAGGGTATTTCAGTCTTCATGATACACTATAATCTTGCAAATATTAACATTAGGTGAAGTTGGGTAAAGGATACATGAGGTCACACTGTATTATTTCTTAACAACTGCATGTGAATTTACAATCAACTCAAAATAAAAAGCTTAATAAATCTACAAAACTAAAAGAAAAAAAGTAGAACATAAGGAATGTTCAGGGTCAGAGCAGAGAGCAGTGTTTTCTTAAAATGGGGCTTTTTAACAATATTTGATAGGTACATCTATGTGAAAGTATGTCATATGAAGGAGGAAAATAAAACTAGGGAAAAATTACCGAGTTATAAGAAACAGATTAGGCCAATATAGTGAAAGAGCTTTCAGTAGTAAACTAAGAGGTGTCCAACATCAGAATGGATTGCCTAGAAAAGTGAGTTTCCCTGCACTTGTATTCTCTGCACTTGTAGAAAGAATGTTGCAAACGGCATCAGTGCATTTGGAAGAGGTTGGGCCTCATTAATGAATCACAAGTTCAAATATTAAGCCAGGCGTCGTGACGCACGCTTGTAATCCCAGCATTCGGGAGGCTGAGACCAGAGGATCCGGGTTCGCGGCCAGCCTCAGCTACCTAGTGAGGCACTCCGCAACATAGAGAAACTCAGTTTCAAAATAAAGAATAAAAAATAGGGTTGGGGGTATAGCTCGGAGGTAGAATGCCCCTGAGTTCAATCCCCAGTACCGCAAAAAAAAAAAAAAAACAAGTTCAAATATTAATAAAGCTACATAATGAACATGAACTACTAACACACTCTAGGAGGAAAAATAAAGAGGGAATAAGGAGCAGTTGGGCTATGGAGAATTGGACAAGCCATCTGCGATTCAGTTCTACCTGGTAATAATGCTGAAACTAAATTGTCAGATGTTTCAAGACATGATGGAAATTCAGCTTCTCATATGAAATTTCCCAGTGAGTAAAATGTCTTCACCAGATTGTTTATTATGCTCAAATACTATGAGAGCTACTACTATGTGGTCCAAATAAAATGTATATGGAATTCATCTTCTTGTTTTAATTTTAGCACTTTAAATGATTAGTAGACAATGGCTTCTATCATTGTATCTTTGATTGTTAATTTCAAAATCCTTTTATAACAATGTGTGATTGTAGGCTGCTATTTCTGCAGCAAGGACGTAGACGCTTCGCTTTTGCTTGTAAATGGCCAATGAGTGGCTAAGAGCAGGATTAAAGACTTGGCATCTCTGCCTCCATTTTACCTGTGTCTCCTTAGCTCTGGGTCATCTTGCAGGCCTGGAATAACAGGCCTGAGTTGATCCATAAACATCTTGTGATAAGTGGAAGCTACCCACCAGACTACAGCAGTTTTCTTACTTCCGACAAGCCCCGGCCTGACCAATTAGGAGATAATGAAGGATCAGACCACACCTGATCTAGATCACCTGTTTTGACAGCTGTGCAAAGCCTCCAAAATGCAAACCTCCAATCATTTCCCTTGTTTTTCTTGCTGTAAAACCCTGAAGTTGTTGTCAGCCCCTCACAGATGAGGCTAAGGACATGGGTCCCCTTGTCTTCCCAGTGTAGCTACACTGCTTAAAGTTCCTCTCCTCGTGCTTTTCACCATTACCTTTTCAGTTTGGTTTCTGGGGGAAGTGGCCAGCCCTGATTTGTTGGGTCCCCAGAGTTGAGCCTCTGGCCTTGGGCTTTGGTAACGTTTCCCTGAAAGCATTTTAAGAGTGCCTACCGATGTGTGCTGTAATTTGTATTTGATATCAAAGTCGATATCAAGTTCTTTATCAAGGCTGTATTTAGAGCAATCTCTTTTTGTTAAGCCCTGAATATGATGCCCCACCTCCTACTTCTTGGAGATAATTTATGAAAGTTTCATTTTTCTTGCAAACTATATCATCTGAAGGTGTCTCTCACCCCCCACCCCCACCCCAGGCATGATTGGAAATTTTTTGAAGTGTCAAATCTTATATTTTGTTTTGCTGATCTCAATGTTACCTACTGCAGTTTGGATCCCACAATAAGTGCTCAAAAACAGCTAGATCATAAGAATTTTATTTACCATCAGACCATGTGTCGAATAATTGAATATATCCATAGCCTAAAATGGAAAAGTTATGTGGGCTGGAAGATTGATTCAGTCCTACCCTCTTTAGACGACAGAAACCGTATCACAATATCCCAGCTTATCAGCAGGCCTTGCCCTACTGAATTTTCAGCACATTAGTGTTTCCCAGGGAGTCTTCTGAGCTCTCCAACAGACCTGGTGAGGGTATCTGTTCCCTGCTTTGAATTGCAAAAAGAACTAAAGAAAACAATCAAATGCTCCCTGTGTTCCACTATTTTATGTAACCATGGCCTTAGTGGCCTTAACAGGAATTCGCATTATCAGGCAGCCTAGATGGAACTGATCAACCAAGCAGAGGAGGTCAAAGGTGCATATTCATTACTCTTTTTTCAATTTCCAGTAGACATTGCATGTCTACAATGTCTGTGGTAATTGGACTGTCCTGTGGTAGACAGGGTTTCTACAAGCCAGGTAGAGTAATTGAAAATATGGCAGGTGGTATCTGACAACAGAGAAAAGTAATAATCCCCAAGCTAACAAGACCTTCAGCTTTCCACTTCCCCATCAGACACTGAGCTTTTGAGCTGTGAAAATAATTTATTATTTAAAGAACATTAAAATTACGAGAAATCAAATAATCTTATGATAGGGAGGGAAACACACAAACACACACACACACACACACACACACACATTCTTTGCCCACTCCATAAAATGAAAAATTGTGAAGAGCCATCCATAGGCCTTTGACAATTAATTATAGTACTTTTTAAACAGGTAGCAAGAGGCAAAGTTGAGTATAATTGGTATCTACAGAAGCTTCATCAATATATCTCAAGATAGAAGAGAACATTTGAAGGTAGTCACCATTAACGAATGATAAATGTTTAAGGTGAAAGATATGCTAATTACCCTGAGCTGATACCCAACACATACTGAAATATTATATCATACATCAGAGATATGAGCAAATAGCATGTCAATAAGAAACTTATTTTAATTTTTTTATATAATAATTGGTGCATTGTAATCTACATCTTTGTTAGGTACAAGCTGATAAAGGCATATATGCACACATTTCTCATTTAACCCCTTCCCCAATTCCCACCCCACTTCCTCGCCCTCCCTACCTCTCAAGTTCAGTTTAGTGAGTGACCTTGATATAATTGTGTAAGTACATCGTGTGCATTAGGGGGCCACCCCACCCCCACTGTTCACCCCCTTCGGTTAAGTCAACTTCTTTGCTTATCGAGGGTTTCTCCTTTTTCATCTGGAGACCCTCTTATGCCCCATCTTCTCCCTAGCATCCGGATATTAGGGAGAACATATTTTAATTTTTAAAGCTACTTTAGGAATTATTAATGTCCTAAGAAGGAGCTAAAAATGAAACTCGGTTTCATTGCCTATATATGGAGAGTGAAAAGGTGCTGGGGGGTCACCCAGGGCACCAACCACCAGGGCTCCTGACTCTTCAAGGCAGCAGTCTTACTTTGCTTCTTCCACAGCTGGCTGAGTTGTGTTCAGCCTCCCTCCCAAGAAACCCCAATTCCTTTAACTTTTTTTGCTTTGCTTCCATCAAACTTCACTTAGGACATTCCTTGGCCCAGACTCTTGCCTCTTTTTTTCTTTTCCATTGATGTGGTAACTGTTATTTGGACTTCTTGAATGTGTTGTTTTGTAGAAAGAAAGAAAAAAGAAAAGACCAAAAAGGCCTGTGTCCTACTGAGTATTTCTGCTTCAAACTCAGTTCTGAGACAGCAGCTGCAGAGGGAATGGTTGACCACAATTCCCAGTGTGACAGTATGCAAACCTCAGTGCGGTCTTCTCAGATCCTGAAATGCCACAGAGCAGCACAAAGGAGACAGACACGCTCCCGGGTAATTCATGTCACCTTTGAGTCCTGGAAGAACAAAGGTTACCAAACCATAGACAATTTCTCTCAAAGTGCAGTTCCTGCACCGACTTTCAGTGTTAGATTCAAGCCCAGCGAGAGCAGTAGCAATGGTGTTACTTGGGCTTTTTAGTTTTTCAGTCTACAGCAAAATGAAGGCAATTTCTTGTTTACCTGAATTACTGGGCCAGCTTTTAACTAGTCACATCCTTCTGGCCTTGCTTCCCCCACCTGCTCCAGCACACTCCCCAAGAGCAACAAGGGCGAGCCCTTGAAATGCACCAGATGGAGA
>PVLC010044416.1:0-12144 GCA_004027655.1 Graphiurus murinus | reverse complement strand
CGCTCCTCCCCTTTCCAGGTGTGCGTCTCCGGTGGGCGGTGGGCTGGGCTGTAGTTTTTCTTGGGCTGAACCAAAATCTTCTTTTTAAGGGGTGGACGACACTCTCCAGATTTTTAAAAGGCTAAAAACTATATTTTTATGAATTTTCCCGATACCTCTTTTTCTACCTAACATATACACTTCTAATCTACCTCAACAATACCAACAACCCAATTCTACTTTTTAATTTTTGAAACAGGGTCTCGCTAAATTGCTGCAGATCTCGCTAAGTTCCTGAGGCTGGCTTCAAACTCATAATCCTCCTAACTCAGCCCCCCAAGTACTGTGATTATAGGCATGCACCACCATGCCTGCCTTATTTTAATTATATACACTAGTATGTATATTTGTTGTTTATTATACTTATTTATTATGAATAAATGTTTACCTCTATCACTAGACTATAAGCTCCACAAGAGCAGGATTTTAGTCTTTTTTTTTTTTTAACTGATATAGCCCAAAGCAACCAGAAATGAGCCTGGCACCTATTATATACTTTCTGAAGGAATGAATAAATATACATACCTATGTATGTACGTATGACGGATGGAGGGAAGGAAGGAAGGAAGGAAAGGCAGAAGTGTGCTCAGTACTACAATAGACAAGGCATCGTGTCCATCCCAATGACAGGATCTAAGACAGCCATGGGGTGCTGGAGAAGGAAGCGTCTGTAAGGGGGGGAGGCATGCCTGACGGGTCACAGGGAGGCAGGAGGCACGTCAGCCACCACACCCACCACCAGTCACTGTTCTCTGGTTAGGTCAAGGGAGGGTAAATATGGAATCTATAACTATAACCCATCACACAAGGAACTCATCTCACAAGGAGAGGAAATGGATGGCAGGGCTGAAGAACACCTAAGGGCCACCTGGGAGGTACTCCCGGGGCAAGAGTGTGCTGAGGAGTGTGACTGACCCAGGAGTCAGAAACGGGTCACACAACTGGAAAAAGGGACGGTGACAGCCTCAAGTCAGGCGGCCTCTTGGGCCTCAGCAAATGGAGGTGGAAAATCCCAGGCTCTTCACAAGTTTGTTAACCGACAAGACAGAACACCCTGCCATAATAAGATGAACACAGTAGGCTTAACTGCATTGTCAAATCACAAGATGAAAATACCTTTTTCTTCAGTAAATCTCAAGGGCACTTTCTAGGGTGAAGAGAATTCAGTCTAGCACGATTGTTTCAAACCAAGAGCTTAAAAATTTAAAGATCCTTTCAAATAACCTTCAGCTCATGGATGTAATCGTTCTTTCTTACATATCAGACTTGTAAGTATCATGTAAAGAAGCCCTACTTCAATCAAATCAACATTGTGTGTGTGTGTGTGTCTGCATGTGTGTGTCCAGGAGGGATTACTAAATAAGTTTAGATGCTAACCTGTACTAGGTCCAGTGGAGACACACACACATACACACACACACAGCTACCATACCCCAAAATTCTTTCAATGTATTTACTTATGTCATACACCTATAAACTGCACATATTTTCTTAAAGCCATACACCTGATAAACCTCTTTAAAAGCATCCTGAAGCCAGGTGTAATCCCAGTACTTGCCAGGCTGGGGTAGAGTATTGCAAGTTTGAGGTCAACTCAGTAACTTAGCAAGGCCTTCTGCAACTTAGTAAGACTGTGTTTCAAAATAAACAAATAAAATAAAATAGGGCTGGGGGTGTAGCTCAGAGGTAGAATGCCCCTGGGTTCAATCCCCAGTCAGTCTCTTTCTCTCTCCCCCCACTCAAAAAAAGTCATTCTTTTCTCTCTATCTGAACATTCTCTTGCATCTCTCTAGCACTTCTCTTTTTCTATAGTGCCATTCAAAAGCCTCTTTACTGTCTACAAGCTTTGTTTCATAGACATCTTTTCCTCTAATCCCTTGAGCAAGTGATCCTGTAAGGACTCTGGCTTGGTTGTTTAACCTCTCTGAGCTCAGTTACCTCCCCGACCTGGGGCTGGCTGACAACAGAGAGAGGTCACCTGGATGAAATGAGTTGGCACGCTGATGCTTCAGCACTCTACAGTGCTCCACGCAGCAGATACACGAGCCCGCTGTCCATCATCAATGGACCTTCCCAGCGCCCTCCCCCCCTCCCGCACTGTAGCTATGCCCTAACCTCCCATTTGTCCAGAATCCACAGGGTCCAAGTGGTCAGTGACCAGGATATTTTAATGCTCCAAGTTGACCTGCAGGCACTGCGGGATCCAGTGAGGTTTCTGAATCTTCAAGGAAAGACCGAACCATACGTCTGCATGGCATATGTATTTTTTTGTATTCCAAACTTACTTGAAAAGTGTTATGATGAGTACTTGGCAGTATTTCTCAAGGTGTGTTCCAAAAAGTTTTACACAATAAAAGGGCTCTATTGTCAGGGCTTAAAAGTGTTGTTTCTTCCTGCTCAGCATTCATTCCTCCCTTCCCTGGAAACTACACTGTTGGTTTTCCCTTGGGGACCACCCCACCCCCAGTCCTGCTGCTGCTCATGTAGTTCACATGGGTTGACCATCCATGAGCTGGGCTCATGAACACAGCTCTGTCCAGGGCTGGACCCCGGTTCAAGCCTAGACAATAAGCATGTTCTATCGCCATGACAATCAGCTTAGGGATCAGCCTGAGACTCAAGCCAGCAAGAGACTCGGATCCGAGCATTTTTACTGGAATCAACAGGAAGCAGAAGCCCTTTTCTCTTCACTAAGGTTGCTAGCTAAGATGATGATTTAAGCTTAGAATCTCTAGAAATCACCATATGTACAGGACCCGCCTTAGAAAGCAACACAGAAGAAAATAAAGCCAAAAGGTGGAGACCATGACTCCATCACATCATTGTAGCCCTGGAGCCAACTATGCCTGCAGCCAACAGATAAAGTCTGGGACTGCTCAATTGCCTGAACCAATAAATTTTCTATTTCGCTCAAGCACTTGTCATTTCAAGAATGCTGATTCTTACACTGGGCTACACAACATAAATAAGGTTTCATTATTATAGGGCTTCGTAGAGACTTCAAAATACTAACATGCAGTATCGGTCTGTATCAGGGGGATATAATATGAAACATTACCCAAACGTATGTGTCTAATGAACTTTCTTTTGGAAGACCATATCATAGGGCTCGCATTCTATAGAAAACACCTTGGGAAAGGCTAATACCTATTACCTACAGGCTAACCTAATATTAAAATATCGCAAATCCCCATTCCCTTGTTATTCTGGATTAATGAGGCACATGGGATTTCATTTATCCAACACTGTTGATGCATTTTTCCAGCCCCTTAAAATGTACATGTATAATTTTTATTCACTTTACTAAATTGGGGTCATAAGCACAAACCCTAGTATATTTTTCCAGACTTAATAAAATATATATATATGTATATGTATGTATACACATACACACACAGACATTTCATTATTATACTGGGGTCATAATTCCGGACACTGCTATACTTCAGTGTCCGTATTTAAAATATTTTTGGTCTCTAGTCTCACTGCCAAGCTATCAACTGTCACTCTTTCTGTTTTGTATCTACCTCTTGAAGTACCCCTCATACACTTCTGTGGGCATAAATCAGATAAGAGAAACTCATTGGAACTGTGCATTTAAAAAAAAAAAAAAGCAGGGGAGAAAACGCCCAATGTGCTTGGCCTGAGAGCCAGGGGAGGGGCCGCACTGAGTATAGTACCTGAGTTTCTACACATGAAGCCCATGTCCATGATGATCTTGGCACCTTAAAGCCTGCTTCTCTCAGATTCTTGCCTTCCTTTTGAATAGCTAAAGTTTCCAAACAACTGACCTTCCCTGAATATGGGAAATGTTATAATACTTAGCCAAGAAAAGAACCACTCCAACTTGATAGTAAGGGCTGAATGCTGCTTAGAAAGTACAAATGAAAAGGTTGTTGTTTTTTTTTTAACCCAGGAGAACTCATAGTCCAAAATTCCATTTCTTAGTTTATAAGTCATCCATTGGCACAGAAGTCAAATTTCAGTCATTTTTCAGGCATTCATCTGCTTATAACTCTCAAGTTGCTGTTTGCATGTTTAAAGGGTACTTGTGGGCTCCCTTTTTATGATTCTATAACAGAAGAGATGGAGATGTGGGACAACGGGGAGGTAACCCAGCAGCCCCTTGTTGTTGAAAGCGTAGCCTTGGCCCTGAGTAGGTAGGCAGGGCACAGGCAGGTGGGCTGATTGGTCTGGGCTGAAAAGATTCACAAAGATCGAGATATATTCAACCAGAGGAATGGAAACTTTCTGAACCCTTTTGGGGAGCATCGAGCTGGGTTTGCAGCCACACTATGAGGCTTGGCAAGGAAGAGGCATCAGGATTCCTCGTGTCCATGTCTGAAAATCCAGAGGCAAGGACAGGGGCACCTGCGGCCCAGTGCATAGCTTAAAGAGGAGCCCAGCCTAGCCTTGCCCTGATGTCTTTTCCAGAATCCAGAGCACATGCTCTGGAAGGTTCAGAGACTCCTGGGCTCCCACTGCACCCCCAAAGTGGGGAGGAGCCAAGCACCTGCTCAGACAGCCATGTGCAAATTCTGAGCCTGCTCTGCCAAAGAAAATACCTGACCTTGCCCAGGCGTTTATGCTCCGAAGGGCCTCTGTCTCCCACTTAGAGGCCTGCTGGCCAGATGTGGGCCTCGGTGATGGCCTGAGGGGCTAGGGGACCATTAATCTGCAATGAGGACTGTGCATGCCCCCACCTGCCTTGCTGGCTTACTCTTGATGACTATGCAGCTGAAAAGCACTTTTAGAGGAAACAGATCCCTCGGTTCATCTTCGAGATGCATCACTTTGGAAACTGCTGCCTGGGATCCCTGGCTCCACTCCTGCCTTAGAAGCAGAAGTTTAGGGGTGGGGGGAAGTTATCTTTGCCGTGTGTTTTACTTCAAACAATCTGAGGACAATGAAACAGTACTTAGAGGTCATCGAATGAAAGAAAACCCCTAAGATGGAGCAGGGACTGCTTGAGGCTCCAAGCTACCCAGGACTCCCCAGCCAGGACTGCTGCTTCCAATGTGAGAACAGGGTTACCTCTCAGCTGAAGCTGCCCCTGGTGATATCTGAGAGGGAAGGGTGGAGCATGGTGGGGCCAAGGATGGGGGTGAGAGAGTGCTGTGTGATGCTAGCTGCACAACCCTGGGGAATGGCCTGCGGTTCACAAGTGAGAGACCCCCATCATGGCTCCCTTCACCTTTGAACACTCCTTGGCCTGGTCCCGATTCCACACTGTCCAGGTTGGCTTGTCTGTCTTGCCAGCAGACAAAGTCATCCCCCAGGCACACTTTGCAGTTGAGTAAATGCTGATGAAACCCCTTGGCCTGGCTCCCTACTGGTGCAGGAGAGGCAACCTGGAGCTGGGCTGACCTCCTTCTGGTCCCACCCCACAGGCATGCTAATCTATAGTCAAGGAGTAATGAAGTTATAAAAATGCTACAGTGAAGAAAATAGGAGGAGGGTTCTCAATGGAAAAGAGGCTTCAAGACATTTGAAGAAAACAGGAGGAGGATGGCATAAAGAAACCACAGCCTAAAACAAATGTGGCAAGAGAGCAGGAGCTGAGAGAGAGAGCAGGTGGTGGAGGCATAACCCAGCAAGGACTTAGGTACTATGGATGGCAGAGCAGTAAGTGACACTATACACAAGGGAATCACTAATGATAGACTCGTCTCTCCCCATTCTCCAGCCACTGCTTGGCACGAGAGCATGAAGCTGGGACATAAGAGGAAGCTCATCTAAAACACTTTGATTCTTCCCAGGCACGGAGGCACATGCCTATAATCCCAGTACTTGGTAGGCCAAGACAGGAGGATTGCCAGGTTAGAGGCCAGCCTTAGCAATTTAGGAAAATCTTGATTCAAAATAAAAAGGGTTGGGGGTACAGCTTGGAAGCAGAATACCACTAAGTTCAATCTCCAATACCAGAAAAAAAAAAAAAAGACATTGATTCTTGAAAAAAAAAAATGATGCAAAGTAGTAGCATGGAGAGTCCTTCAAGCTGTTCTTGGTATACAATCAATCTTAATTGGGAAGGAGGGTAGAGAGCAAGTTCTTGATCCCCAGAAACTGAGGGCAAAGTGCCAGGATCTCCCCCCATGGAGATGGCCCTACTGCAATGTGATACACTCTGCCCTGGCCACGTGGCCTGCTGCCTTGGTGGCAGATCTGACATAGCCCAAGATCAGCAACCCAAGAGGGACCTTATACCCAGCAGATGCCTCTGGGCACCACACCCTAATCCATTAGACCACTTCCAGCCAGCTCAGTGCCTCCACCTCAGCAAAGCCCACCACTTCCAGCCAATCCGCCTCCCCTGGAGACTGCTTTCCTCTGGCAGAAAGCTTACCGCCTTTCAGCTTTGAAAGCTCAGCCTCATTTTCCTCCCCAGAACATCATCCCCAAGACCCTCCTGGATTCTGCACTGGAGCAGGTCTCCTGCATGGTCATAAAACTCTTCTATCTTCGATCTCTAATTTTTTTTAATTTTATTTTATTTTTAGCATGCCTAAAGCTTCGAGCTATGGTAAGCAACTGAGCTCCCACTTTAGTCTCACAAGTAGAAATATATGGTAGAAAAAATAAACATGCATTTTTTTAATGTGTCTATTTTTGGGAGAAGACAATGTGTTTGAAGCCTTCCGTCGCTGGGATTTGGACAGGATTATATCAGGAATCAGAGTGGTGTGTCATGTTAGCACATTTACTTTAATAGCAGAATCTTTCCCCAACAAATTCAGCAAGTCTAATGATAGACTCTGCAGAGCCAATTAAGGAGCTGCCACTCTGACCAGAACAGAGAATGGAACCAGTGCCCCATCTACTCAACTCTTTTGGTACTTGGGAGCAGCTACTTTTTAAAAACCAGATTTCCAAAGAGCACAGTTAGCAGCTCCAACTTGAAACAACTAAAAAGTAATTTCACTAAATGGGAAAAAAGCCCATATTTCACTTTATAAAATGTAGAAAATTAAAAAAAGTTATCCTTACCTGCACACTTGTACACAGTGACCAAAGAAAGTTTCCACCAGTCAGAACTCAGCAGACATCATCCCCACCTACACTTAGAGGAGAGTTAACTGTGAGCCAACGTTAAATATCTCCAAATATGCTATCATTCAATCCAAAGAACAAAATCATGAGGCAAGTACTTCTATCATCCACATGTTTATATATGTTCAAAAATGTGACCAGGACCTCATAACTTGGTCAAGGCCAAGATGCAATCCCAGGTCTGCTGGACTCCAAAGACCATGCCTGTCTGGTCTTTGGACCAGGCCCCATGATATCTACTCACAGTCTTTCTACATCTTCTGAATTGTTTACTTGTATTAACTACTTTCATAATATTACAGATGTTTCAACTTGGAAGCAAAAAATAGATGGACTGGGGGTTGGTTCCTTAAAGCCAAGAGAAGCAGGCAAGGCAGGGATGCCCTGAGTGGCTGCTCATCCCATCTGCTGTTGCCATGGAGATAACCAGCAAGTCTTCCCCTAAACATCACAAAGGCAGGGCTCATAGGAAATCCCTCTTCCCCATAGGGCTTGGGGCTCCTTAATAAGTCAAGTCAACTCCATCCTTCAGCTTCTTCCCTTTCTAGCAATCAGAAACATTAAAAAACCTTGGTTTGTAATCCTTGTACTTGGGAGGCTGAGGCAGGAGGATCGCAGGTTTGTGGCCAGCCTCAGCTACTAGTGAGGCCCTCAGCAACTTAGTGAGACCCTGTTTCAAAATAAAGAAGAAAAAATAGGGCTGGGAGTGGAGCTTGGAGGTAGATCCCCAGTAGAGACATGGGTTTACAATCCCTAGTACTGGAAAAAAAAAAAAAAAAAACACCTTGCAAGTTTAATGTTACCAGACACTGTCAATATTAAACTATACTGAGAAAAAGAGAGTACACAAGAATTTAAAATCCTAATCTCCCAAAGTAGGCCATGTCTAAAATTGATGAATCAGCAAATAGCAGTGCATGCATACTTTTTAGGAATGTGAAGAACAGTACAAGCAAAAACAGATAAAACAATTTAAAACTGTTCTCCCTGAGGAAGTAAGCATCAGAGATGGTGGAGGGACGACACATAGGGATATTTGCAGAAGTATTTTGGCCCTATATGACTTTCTAAATCAAGTCTAATATTTCTTTGGTTTATAAAAATTATTAAAAAGTAGTAAAACCTACCTTTCTTAGTGTTCTCCATTTGCTTAGTAGATTCTAATAAGCTCAATATGTGGCTTATGGAGCCAGGAGATGTGAGACACAGCAGATGGGAAGTGCCTGCATTGTAGAAAAGCAGTAGATCAAGCCAGGTGTGGTGGCCCACACCTGTAATCCCAGTACTTGGGAGGTTGAGACAGGAGGATCATAAGTTCAAAGTCAGCCTCAGCAACTTAGTGAGGCTGTCAGCAACTTAACAAGACCCTGTTTCCAAATAGAAAACACGGCTAGAGGCGTAGCTCAGAGGTAGAATGCCCCTGAGTTCAATCCCCAGCACCAAAAAAAGAAAAAAAAAAATCTCCAGCACCACACACACACAGCAGTAGATGTTAAGAGCCAAGACTGAATTCCAGTCTTGGTTCTGCTGCTCTGAGCTGTAACTGGTCTGAGCCTCTCACCCCGGAATGGCAGGTATACAGATACCCTATAACCAATGAGAGGATTAAGTAATATAGATCCCAACTCAATGATAAACTAAGCTCACAGTGAATGCAAAGAGTGTGGACTTGGAAAGCCTGGACCATGCAGGTGCGAGCTGTGGGAAGACCGAGCCCCAGGTAAGAAGATGCAGGTTCCTCGCTCAAGAACCAGGCCCTGAGAGTATGCCTATGTCTCTAAACTTGAGCTTAAATCTCACCTCCTCCACATTGTTCCCAAGTTCCCTGGGGCTGTAGGTGTATATTAGGATTCTGTGGACTCAAAAAGAGGCTAGTGTGCCAGGTACCAGTCTGCCTCTTGGTTTTGTAAGGTTCATCCAGAGCCCAAAGCCCATCTGACCCCAGCAAGGGGCCCCCTCAAACAATCTTTCCTCAGTTCTGCCCAATTTAAAAAATAAACAAATTCCAAATTACTTGGCCTTGGAATCAAATCCGATAAAACCTTTGGCTCAAAAAGAGAGAAAGAGAGACCTCCAGGTCAGAGACTGGCTTATTAGTATGTCAAGTTTTGTCACAGATCTCGTCATAGTTGTCATTTTAGGACAAGCAGGCACAGACTTCACCAGAAATCAGCATATCTTGGGGAAATTTGTTCCAGAACTTGGGCATCCAAAAGGGCCTGCAGCTTTTATTCACAGCTCAGGGGCCAATTCCCAGCTGCCTGGTTGCCATGGGCCCCCTTTCCTCACTCCTCTCCCTGGAATCAGCCTGCACTGGTTTAGGGTGGGGAGAGGTCTGGCAGGTCCTTGCATGCCTGGTACTGCCATAAGCCATCTTCCTACCTCTCTCCCCCTTGACTATAGATACCCAGACCCCTTCAGACAGCACTATTCCTGCTGGTATGTCATGCAGGAAAGAGGTAGAAAGATGTCTTGTGAAGCAGCCCTGGGCTCAGAGAACCCCAGACAAGACTCCAGAGCAGGGCCAAGGAATCCCCACCAGTACTGGGACAGAATAGGGAATCTGATATGACATCTCCCCAAAGGTCCCCAGCACCACAGAGTGTTCTCTGCGTGGACAGCATGCGGGTGAACACACAGACCTGCAGATTCAATCCCCCCAAAATAAAATTTATTCTTTGGCACTTAAAACTTGACAAGGATTAGTCATTGTGTCAATTCATAATGTGATTACATTAATATAATACATCTGGATCAGAGAAAACCTGAGATCGGCTTTGATTCCATGAGCACAGGGTGAGGGACTTGAGGGGATGAGAGGGAGAGACAGCAGAGGAGGGTGAAGGAGTTAATGAGCCAGTGATTAAATGTCATTTTCCTCGAGTCAAGCGATTCTCATTTTATTCAAGTGTCCTGGAATTGATGATGAAGTTGTTTTTTGCTTGTTTTTTTTTTAATTTATTTCTTCCCATTTTGGGGAATTCAGTTTTTGTCCAATGAATAATTCTCAATAGCTTTTTAAAGTATTGTGCAATTCCTAAATAACATTTTTTCAAAATCAAGCTGACACTGCCAACTCCGTCTGGTTCGGGTTTTCCGCATCACCTACAGAAAGATAGCTGTTCCTCCGAGAACCTGTCCGAGAAACCGGCCTATATATCCTGTGCCCCGAAGCATCCACTTCCTCAAAGACGAAGCCAGGGGGCTCTGAGTACGAAGCTGGGCACCTGCCCATTTCCTTGGGAGTGAAGCTGATGGCATAGGTGGTCTGGGCCTCCAAAGGGATATTCCGAGGGCCAGACCAAGGGGGCTTACAACTTTTGGTATTGCTAGGTGGGTGGGGCACATAGTGGGCCCGGGTGGTGGTCAGGCAGTCCAAGGGCTCGGTGGGCATGCTCAGTTGGTGGATGGGCTTGGCAGGCTCCACTCGCATGCTGTTCCACTGCTTATAGTCCTCCTTGTTGGTAGTGGAGCTTTCGAAGCGGCCACTCTTCTTAATTGGGAGCACTGGTCGGCAGGACTGAGCAGGGGCACCCTTCGGGTATGTGTAATGGGATTGCACAGTCGTCAGGAGATCCATCTTCTCTTCAGGAGGAACATAGGGGATAGGCACTTTGGAGAACATCTGGGGCGTCGGCCAGGCTTGGTACTTATCTCGAAACTCAGTGGTGTTGGAGAACGGTGTGTCTAGCCCAGGGGGCCTGGCTGGGGGTTTCAGGCTCCTGGCAGGCTCCCCCATCAGGCCCCGGTAGGACTCTTTGTGGGTGGTGAGGCTCTCGAAGGGGACTTCACAAGGTCGGAACTTCTCTGTCTCATGCACAAAGCGCTTCTCCACAGGGTGGGGCACGTAGCTCATCTTGTAGTTAGTAAGATCCTCCAAGGGGATGTTGCACAGCTTCGGTATGGCTGCAGGTTTGCAGCTTCTGGTAGTCACGAGGCCCTTCATGGAGTAGTCGTCCTGGTGTGTAGTCTTGTGGTCGAACCTGGTGGATGCTGGCCGGTATTTGTGTTCCGGACGAAGTAGCTCTCGTCTTGGTTGGTTCCAAGGTAAATAATCAGCTGAAATTAAAGCAGAAGCGGTAATTAATAATAAGGCAGGTCACCCAACTTGCATGCATTCTAGAGATTCCCAAAGCCATAAGCCAGTTTCCAAGGAGGTACTCTGATGGGGAGTCCAAAGCAGATCCCTGCTACCATCTCAAAGAAGAGTCTGGTGCTTCCACATTTAGTGCCTGCAGCATTAGAAGACAGCAGTGTAGAAGAGAGAAATGGATAAGTGTTGTCAGCACACCTCACAGTATTGCATATTGGGATTTTAGAGGATCCATGGCTGTGGGAGGCTCCGGGGAATTCATTCTAGCAGAGAAGTTCAATCACTGGCTTTTCTGGCTCAAAGCAGTTCCTTTCCTCTACACAGTAAGCAGGAAAATATGATGCAATGAATGTAATGAGACAAGGGATCCACACCCACCACTGGAGGGCCAGCCAAACCAACCAACTCTCCCTGGTCATCTGCAGGATGATAACCATTATGGCCCTATAACCTTCACATCTAAGCCATGTAAATCAAATATGCTGCCTGAAGGGAATAAAGGCATTGGCTGGTGAGGAGATAATCGCTGCCACTTGTATAAAACTTATAAGGCAGACTTCTAAGTGCTTTGTATATTAACTCATTTACTCTTCGGATTGCCCTAATAAAGTGGGTATGAAAGTACTCACTTTATAGATGCACAAATACAGGCATTGAGAAATTAGGGAATTCGTCCCAATTCTCCTGGCTAGAAATTGAATAGCATGGATTCAAATCCAAATCCAGAGACCAAGGCCTGACTTACTCCACTCTGGTTAACAAGGAACACTGACTACACCAGTTCTGCTCAAGCCTTTCCAAACATGACCTTGGTTCATCCTCATGACACCCCTCTGTGAAGAGTATGATTATTTTCTTTCTTTCTTTTTTTTTTTTTTTGCGGTACTGGGGATTGAACTCAGGGGCATTCTACCTCCGAGCTATACCCCCAGCCCTATTTTTTATTCTTTATTTTGAAACCG
>PVLC010044415.1:0-12162 GCA_004027655.1 Graphiurus murinus | reverse complement strand
AGCTCCATCACAAAATTAAATATATAGTCAATTTAAATATTTCAGGGAGAATATATTTGGGGGATGGATAGGTTTATAAAAAACACTTTTGTCTACTTAGTAAAAAAATGACAATCCAGGAGTGGTGGCGCACACTTGTAAATCCCTGTACTTGGGAGGCTGAGACAGGAGGATCACAGGTTTATGGCCAGCCTCAGCTACTTAGTGAGGCCATCTGCAGCTTAATGAGACCCTGTTTGAAAATAAAGAATAAAAAATAGGACTAGGGGCTCAGCTCAGAGACAGAATGCCCCTGGGTTCAATCCCCAGTGCCAAAAAAAACAAAAAAGAAAAAATGACAAAACCACAAATATTATTTATCATCTAGAGTTCAACATCATTGAATCATCATGGAATAATGAAGACTATAAAAGTGTTTACAAAAGGAGAACACAATAATATGTCAAAGTTTGATTGGATGATAAAATGAAAGCTCAGTGGAGTTTGAAATAAGCATTATCTACATTAGCATTTAAGTTTGCCCTACACAATGGGAAATATCTTAATTTACAATGATCCTCTGTGTAATGTTACACCACAATTGAAAAGTTAAAAGGTGAAAAGTAAAGGACTACATTTTCTTTCACTACTTTCATATTTTTTATTTCCAATTGTTTCAATCTAGGACCATTTACATAGTTCCTTAGATTTCATGGAAGTTTAAAACAAAAATCATCTCATTTTTAATGACTTGCAGTAAGTTTTTCCTTTTAAAAGAAAAAAGCACAATTAAAACCAGTCAACCAGTCTCAATTTTTACTTATAGTTTTTAAATTACATACTGTTTTCATATAAAGTAACTTTTTGCTTGTTTATTTCCAGAAAAGGGAATTTCCAGAAAAGAGAATTCCAGAGAAGGGAATTCCTTCTAAAAGTTTTTTCCCTTTGATTTGTTACATTCATCTTATCTCCTGAAATCACTATTAATAATTTGCTTAATTTATAATGATAAATGTATCCAAATCAATGAGAATGCATTGCATAATAATATTTTTTGATTGAAAAAGTGTGGAAAGATCATTCAAGAGTCTCAAGAGTCCTCAATTTGATGAACAGACATCTTTAACTTATTGTACTGATCTAGTTGCTATTTGTGGTGAGAGACTAGGAAAGGAAGGGTCCCTGTTGTGAATCAAAACCAATGGAGAGACAAGAATATATCTACTGACAGATAATCTATTAGGATTTTTGGTATTTTTAATCCTTATTAGTTATTGCTATTTTACAGATAAGACTTAGATTACTTAATTGCCAACTAAATGCATATATTTCCCATTTTTTTATGGCTTAAAGGAGGTAAGTTGCTTCCCAAAGAAACATAATTGGTGGTATGTAGAGTAGCTATGCAATGCTGCACAAGTCTATTGCCAAAACTCAAAATATTTCCGTTATATCATATGGGCTTTTTTCTTGTTTGTGGCTTGTTTCTTTGAGGAATTAAAATGAGATATTATCAGATATTATTTAGCTACTTTTATTAATTTACAATGAAACTTTGTTTATTTTCTTCCATTTCCTGTACAGCCTGAATGAGTTTGCAATTTAGATAAGTAGTGGTTATCCATGGTGACAGATTTGAACTGGGTCTTGCATTCCTTAGTGGAATGAAATTTTGAATGGCACTGATATTATGAATAATAATACCTGCATTTATTTGGTATTTTCACGTTATTAAAGACAATCATATTCATTATTTTTGTAAGTGACATTACGTGATAGACTCAAGAAATATTCAGATTTCCATTTTTGTAAATTGTTGAGTCTGATATTAAAAAAAAGATGATTTGCCAAAAGTGAGGAGACAACAGACTGGGACTGTAGTCTGATATTCTCCCCGATTCCCTTCTCTTCCCTCTACATTGGCTCCCCCAAAATTATTGTCTATGACAGAGATAATAATGTCCCTAACCATTTTTAAGTCCCATGATCTTAAAAATATTTAAGCTCTTTAATTCATTTTCAGAATGCCCCATAACTTGCTTCCTGAATATTGCTGCAATGTTATTTGTATTATTTCCTTCAGTCACCCCCTCTACATCATTTCCAGACTTACATTACACACTTATTTTTGTGGTAATGCAGATTAAACTCAGGGATGCTCTACCACTGAGGTACAGCCCTTTTTATTTTATATTGAGACAGCTCTCCATTTTGTGCTCATGCCTAGAAGCCAATTCCAAGTCTTGTCTTCTAGGAGGTCAGTCATGATTCCCCATTTGGACCCTGATGCCTCGTTTGCACCCCATGAGTTTGGTAAACCTCATGATCTGCCTTCTAAGGTCATTCGCTGCACTTTTGTCTGCTGTTCTTTATTTTCTGGGAGTCCTATAAGTCACTTCCATGTCCTCATTATTTAGGGTTGTATTCAAGTACTCAGGTGTAACATAGTTGGAATTACCTAAATGTGTACTTAGTTATTCATGCTGTTTTGAAGGTTTAGAGACAATGTATAACTCCTCTGAGATATAAGTATCAAAATGAGCATAATTTTTCTGTTTCTAACTATCCTGTAGAAATATGGGGATTGTATTCTCATTTTGCTCCTGTTTGTTTTGTTTTGTTTGTGGTCCTAGGAATGGAAGCCACGGGTATTCTACCTCCAAACTGCATCTCTGCATCTCTCCAGCCCTTTTTTTTTTAAATTCTGAAACAGAGTCTTGCAAAGTTGCTGAGGGTCCTGCTAAATTGTTGAGGCTGTCCTCAAACATGTGATCCTCCTGTTTCAGTCTCCCAAGTACTGGGATTACAGGTGTGTGCAACCATGCTTGGCTTGCTCTTGATTTTTTTTTTTTTTTAACAAAAATCAAGTAGTCACTTCTTTATGTAAAACTCATGTTCTAAAAAGAATTGACTTCAATGAGCTACAAACTCCAGAGGAGTGTAGAAAATCTCCATGACAAGACTTGGAGATTTGTGCTTCTTGGCACAAAAGTTATGATCTTGAGGAACCCAGTCTTTTCCTTGGATCATAGAAGCATCAAACACTTAAAACCTTAGAGAGCACTTAGGAAGAATTTATAGTGCAAGACTAGTGGGTTCTTACAGAACATTATCCACCCTGGGTTCTAAGGTTAGGACAAACTTGCTACAAAGAAGGGGGCAATAGTTGATATACTTACCCTAGATGTAAATGCTCTTACATGTTAAGGGTACAGCAAGAAAAGGTGAGATGTGAAAAGACATATTCCTATCTGACACCATTCTTATTTACCTATGAAAACTGATGTGACTAATTGTGACATTAATCTTTAAAAGGAGCCCACAGCTGGGTGAGGTGGGCATACCTGTAATCCCAGTACTGCCTGAGATAGGAAGATCACAGGTTGGAGGCCAATCTCAAAAATTTAGCAAGACCCTGTTTCAAAATAAAAAAGTAAAACAGGGCTCAGGGTGTAGCTCAGAGGTAGAATTTATCTGACTTCAACCTGCAATACCAAAAAAGGAAAAACAAAAAGGAGGCCATGCTTTTCCCTCAGTTATATACATCTTCTCACTTTCCCACTAAGCTAAGAGTGGTGGAAGGAAGAATAATCATAATTTGCCTAATTACCTCAGTTTTTCTCTTTACATTCTATGTGTGGACATGACCTCATTTTTTTTAATCACTCAGATGGTATCCTTATGTTGCAAATTTGATGAAATCCAACCTAATCAAATATTTGTCATTTAATGGCTGAAAGTCAATGAAGACAGTGACTGGAGGCTCAATATCCACAGATGAGGTTTGTGGAGTATTTCAGAAGGATAAAAATAGCTGGCCTATGGAAAGAGGTGGCTTTATTTCAGAAAAATATTAACTTCTGTCATATGGTGCATAATTAGTCTACCTTCACTTAAAATAAAAAAATCAAAGGAGGAAACATTTCTAATGCTCTGTTTTTCAGTGTAGTTAAGAGGAAAATGGACAGGAAAACAGGAACAGCTGATATCCCTCGCTAACATTGGGGATAAAGAAGCTTTCCAGAGAGAAGCCTTCAGGCAGAACAGGCCTCCAAGAGGCAATATCTCTAGCAAGCCCAGATTCTGACATTAGCAGCAGTGGCAGCCACAGGAGTGACATGGGTAAACCAAGAGGTATTCAGCACAAGTCTGACTCTCAGAAGCTATGTTTAATGCCTTTGGCTTCTTTTTTTTTTAACAGTACCAAGGATTGAACCCAGGGGCATTCTCCCTCTGAGCTGCATCCTCCCCCTCAGCCCTATTTTTTCATTATTCTTTATTTTTTACATGGTATTTATTTATTTATTTTTAGTATGCACTCTTTATTTTTTTTATTGGTGCATTGTAATCATACATCTTTGTTAGGTACATGCTGATAAAGGCATACATGCACACATTTCTCCTTTAACTCTTTCCCAATTCCCGCCCTACTCCATCGCCCTTCCTCCTTCTCAAGTTCAGTTTAGTGATTGACTTTGATATGTTTGTGAAAGTACATCATGTGCATTAGGGTGCCCCCTTTCCCCATCACCTTCAAGTAAGTCACCTTCTTTGCTCATCTAAGGTTTCTCCTTCTTTGTCTAGGGTCCTTCTTATGTCCCACTTTCTCCCTAGCTTCCACATATTAGGGAGAACATAGGATTTTTTTACTTTTTGTTACTGACTAATCTCACAACACTGCTAAACAAAATACTAGCACTGCACATTCAAAACCACATCAAGAAAATTATACACCATGACCAAACCGGGTTCATCGCAGGGATGCAAGGCTGGTTCAAAATATGAAAATCAATCCATGTAATTCACCACATAAACAGAATCAGTGCAAAAATCACATGATCATTTCAATTGATGCTGAAAAAGCATTTGATAAAATCCAACACCCATTCATGATAAAGCACTGCAGAGAATCAGAAGAGAAGGAACATACCTCAACATCATAAAGGCAATATACAATAGACCCACAGCCAACATTATATTAAATGGGGAAAAACTGCAAGAGTTCCCACTAAAAACAGGAAGAAGACAAGGATGTCCATTATCACCACTTCTCTTCAATATAGTACTTGAGACTCTAGCCAGAGCAATAAGGCAAGAGAAGGAAATTTAAGGTATAAAAATAGGAAAAGAAGAACTAAAACTATCCCTTTTTGCAGATGGCATGATACTATACTTAGAAGACCCAACAAACTCAACCAAAAAACTTATAGAACTGATCAACAAATTCAGCAAAGTGTCTGGATACAAAATCAATCTTAAAAAATCAGAAGCTTTCCTGTATGCCAACCATAAATCCACTGAAAAAGAAATCCAGTAAACAATTCCACTCACAATAGCACCCCAAAAAATAATATACTTAGGAATAAACCTAACCAAGGAGATAAAAAAAAACTCTATAACTATAAAAAGTTGAAAAAAGAAATCAAAGAAGACCTTAGAAGATGGAAAGATCTTCCATGCTCTTGGATAGGCAGAATAAATATCATCAAAATGGCCATCCTCCCAAAAGTGATCTACAAATTCAATGCAATACCCATTATATTCTTTAAAACAGGGTCTCACTTAGGCCAAAGTCTACTTAGGCCAAGGGCCTAAGTAGCTAAGGCTGGCCATAACCCAGGATCCTCCTGTCTCAGCCTCCCAAGTACTGAGATTACAAATGTGCGCCACCACACCTGGCTCATTTGGGTGTTTTGAAACCTCATCTTCAAGTAAAAGTATCAGGTAAGTAAATACCTTAGAGGGTTCTAGTGTGTGTGTTTTGTGTGTGTGTGTGTGTGTGTGTGTGTGTTAGATTTCAGTTTCACACACATATAACAAATTATGAAGTTTTTTCCATATAAAATTAAATTTTCAGTAAAATATTATCAGCTACTCAGAGTTTCCAGTGCTTTTTGATATTAAGAATTCCCAGTAAATTCAGAAAGAAAGAAACGAAAAAAGAGCCAGGTGTGGTGGCACATGCCTGTAATCCCAGTACCTAAGAGGCTGAGACAGGAGGATTTCAGGTTCAAGGCCAGTCTCTGCAATTTAGCAAGACACTCAAGGATTTAGTGAGACTCTGTTTAAAATTAAAAATAAAAAGAATGGAGGGTGTAACACAGAAGTAGAATGCCCTTGATTTAACCCCAGCATAAAAACAAATAAAAAAAGGAACAAAACCAAAAGAAAAATTGTGAATAGTTATTTCTCTTTACTAGTTGGCTATTATCTAACTTTCTCTGTCAGTTTAAATGCAACTGAATCAAGACCCTCGTGGACTGAATCCTGTTAAAGCATTAACCTAGTAACTTTAGCAACCGCATCTTGGTTTCTGCGTGTTTGATGAGATTCCCAAACAACTCATCAGGCTTACCCGGATCATTCAAAGTCATTCTCCTATCAATACCAAGAATGTATTTTTTTAAGTGGGTAGGTTTTACTTTTGTTTTTGTTTGGTTAACTCTTGTAACACTTTATGTTTTGGGAACTGGTTTAAGAAAAGACATTTCTTTGTAGCAATTGCAATTTTAACCACAGATAAACTCTTTGTAGCAAATCTCCACTGGGGTAGAACTAAAATCTGGAAGTAATCAGCAACCTCTGAGCATCAGAAATTCTTCAAAAAAACACTTAAACACAGCTGGAGTCTGCTAGTGGTTGGGATAGGATTCAGGTACCTAATCCCTTGGGGTTAGTAGCTATCCCCTTCTTTCTTGTCTTGGATGTGGAACTAAAAAGCCCCAGGGTGTTGATGGTTGCAAAGAAACTATGGCATCTGACACCTGCTGAGAGCAATAAATAAAGACCCCCCCCCCCCCCCCGCAGCCCCATGTTCCTATCTTGCTCACTACCAAAGTTGCAAAGTTGCAGTCTTTTCTTCTGTGCTGGATTTCAGAAGAGATGAGGTCTATTTCCTCATGTAAACAAACCGGATAAGTAAGAAAAGCCACTGTTGTTCAGACAGTCATTTTTGACATATGTACTTGACCCTGTAATATAAGCACAATTTTACTTCTGACAATTATAGCTATAATTATCCTGAAAGCAGCAGCATCCCAAAGCATTTTTCGGCAATGGGCCAGTCTGCTTACCAATGGGTGGTGGATTTCCAGTTAACTAATTAAAACTGACCATCTCTTATGATCTGTGCAGGCTGAATTACTGCGTGGCAACCAGTTGGGCCTATTTATACTGGGTGTTATTACAATTCTATTTAGAAGGAATCAGATGCTAACAAAGAAGGAGATGAATATCTCGTTTTATCTATGGTGCTTCATAAAACAATAGTTCGGAAATCTCCTGGCAAGAGAGGAGTATTAGGGTACATGAAGCACTGGCTCTCTTGCTTTCTGGTCATCAAAAATTGAAATTGTTATAGAAGTGAAATTCATCCAGGCAAATCTTTCCATCAACAAAGAAAAAGAAAAACCAGGTAGCCTTTAATGGACTCCTTCTTAAATTCTAACACCCAAATGTCCAAACTATCTAATCATTTGCTTATAGAAGCAATTACTCTAAACTCCTGCAATTCAAACTAGCCATTGATTTCCTTGCTAAAATTCACACTTTCCTCTATTTGGCAGGGGAACCAGAGCACAATATTTTACATTCTGTTAAAATGTTTTCCCCCCTCTGGAAAATGAATGAAAATGTGTTTCATGCCATATGCCTGATATTTTCTAGTTGTACTTGTTCACATATTTTTGACTCTACAATATCTGGCACTGTGGGATGCAAATCCCAAACACTCTTCAGATAGAATCTTGCTGAAAAGAGAAAACAAAGAAATTGGGTAAAATCTGTTTTAATTTCAATTACTATCAAGGTCAGTAAGTTTTAAAAGATGTTTTCCATTTGATTTCCTCAGGGTAAGTGAATCTTCATTTATTTCTTAGTAGAGCATTAATATGCCGAATCAGAAATTTAAAACTTAAAAATAAAATTTTTAAAAAAGTTAAAAAAACAAATAAATAAAACTTAAATCCAGGTAGTTCATATGCCTTTAGGAGGATTGTGTTTTCTCTTGCCTCTCCTCTCCTCTCCTCTCCTCCCCTCTCCTCTCCTCTCCTCTCTCTGATATTGATTTGTAAGTGAGATTGGTTTACTCCAAAGAAGAAAAATCATTATGATGGTGGACACTGAGGAAGATAGCGAGAGGAGGGACGCAGTGCCTAGTTTTTCCTTTAACGTTGCCTTCTCTTCAAGGTATACCTTCACCAGTAGTCCCACTTAAAAACCATCTCTGAGAGAATGAATGGCAGTAGGTGTTCAAAACAAACTATTTCTTTTCAAGCTGTTCTCTCTTTTAAAATACTTATAAATCCTTGTGACAACTAGAAAAAATACTTCTGAATGGTAACCCTGGTTGTAACGAGATGGTAACATATTTGTTTCACTTTTGCATTCCATAGTTTATTTTTACAAGGTAGACACCATTTCTACTCATTTCCTGCTTAATTTAACTGGCATTTCCCTTTGATCTTGAAATTGCTACTGCTTGATAAGATATCTGGAGATTTCCTTCTTTCTATAAAAACTCCAATGACTGTCATGATTAAAGTTCAAAGAATAAAGCAATTTCTTTCCTTATACATCCAATATGCTGGCATCATTTAATAAGCAAGATTGATATTTGTCAGGTAAGAATTGTTTCATGTCTATTTGAAGCACTTTAAGTATAAGACAGATTTTTTTTGTAAGTTTCTTAAACTACCTACTTCAACCAAGTGAATCCATACAGTGTTTTAAGATTAAACATTGGTGCTCACAGAAAATGTTGTTAAAGATGTATTTGTATCACTCAATAAGTGAAAAAGAAATCAATCATTTACTGAGAAGATCTACATTTATCATTATTCTCCAAATCTGCAACAGAGGGAAGTTTGAATGATATATATTAGATAACATACATTATATATCTACACAATACCTGCCCATACCTGTGCCAGTCAACCTTCCTAACCTTGACTCATTCCATATCAGTAACAGAGAACAATGTTTCTACAGGAACCACAGACTATTTGGTCCTTAGTGATTTAACATTTTTTCTAAACAATTTCTTAATTTAATGCATTTTCCAATGATATAATTTGTTGTCACTTTAAATAGATTACTCTGTTCATTCTTCCCAGACAATTTTTATTACCTTCAGAAACATTAAATTTAGTACTTCATGAAAGAGGAACTTATGGTTTATCAAAATAATCAAGACCCTGAGAAAAACTTGTAGACTGTTTCTTAGCATGTTTAGAAAAATCAGTAGCTTGAGTATTTTTATAAACTGAATCAAAACATTTTTGTATGATATTATCTACATATTCTCTGAACCATGAAACCAGAGATTAGTTTATTTCATTTTGCTTTGTTCTCCCAGAGTTCATTCTCATTTGAGTATTTCCTAAATACATACACTCAAATAAAATAGTACATTCTGGTGTTGTTGAAAAGTCCTGACACATGGAGTTTGTTTTCAAGGTTGTGCCTATCTCTTACTGTTAATATTCTTTGTGATAAAGAATACAGTATAAACTCTCCTGTCCCAACTTCTTCATCTACTAAATAAGGGCTTTATATCAGATGATCTCCAAGGTCCCTTCATATATAGGATAAAATAATTCTATCTACATTTTCACCTGAGAAAAACATATAGTTCATCATGTAATGCATTGTGAGATGTGGTTTTTAATATATAAGGAGCCAAAAAAGGGCAAGTAATCTGAATGATACTCTTTATTGTGCAGAGAATCATTTTTACTATCAAAATATTGTCACTGAATTGTTATCATGTGTTAGACTATGCCAAGTAATAGAAGTGGAAATTATAACAAAGCAGATACTGTCATAATTCTCACCGAGGTTTTGTTTGAGTAGACTGGTTCTTTTCTGGGACCAGTTTTGCCTCTGAGGGACATTTGGCAATACATGAAAAAAATTTGGTTATTACAAATGGCATGTAGTGGATAGAGCCCAGGGGTGATGCTAAATATCCTACAATGCACAGAAGAATGCAGACATGTGGCCTGAAATGTCAGTAGCACCAGGGTTGAAAAATCCCTGGTACTGGAAGAGTCTGATATTTAGGTGAAGACTTCCAGTCTGAACATTGTTCTCTACATAAGCATTTTAAAAATTATCCTAGGAACCATACCAAAATAAACAAGGGGAATATAGAATCGCTTAGAAACTCCATTTTACAAGTATCAGTAAGACAGATATCTGAAAACTCAAAAGTCAAAATTGGAAAGAAAGATTATTCTTTCTGATGGGGAGAGATGTTAAAAACAACTGTTGACTGCAGTGCAATCACAGGAATGGAGAGTGCAGAGGGAGCAGAAGGAGTGATCCCAGACCCGGTTCAATTAAATAAGTAATAATAATTTTAATAAAGGTAGTAATAGGACCTCAGAAAGAATAACATAGAAGAACCATATTTGAAGGAGTCATCCATTCTGTCTGTGTGCCAGCAAAGCTGGTAAAATACCTTCCTGTTGCAAAGCCTGTAACCAGCTGTTAATTTTGGCTACATAAGTTAGGTTTTGAAGCCTATTGTATCAGATTACACACACACACACACACACACACACACACACACACACAAACACACCTGCCTTCTGCCTGTAACTTGTCTTAGAAAAACCAAACTTGCTGATGAATAATTAAAGATAAGTTAGGATACTAACAATGGAAATGGAATAACACTATAAGAAAAAAAAAGGCAAAAAAGAAAATAAAAACTTAACAGGCGATAAAGGTGAATAAAGCAAGTGAAAATTGTGATCATTTTTCCATTTATTTAAAATAAAGGAATTTATGGAGGCAGAAATATAACAACTCAGGATAGAGATTTTATTAGAACAGAGAGATAAAAAAGAACCTGAAAATTTTTGAGAACAAAGTATCTGTTGTATTGATACATGTAAAGGAAAAGCATTGCTAGGTTAGGTCCTCAAGGAAGCAAGCACCTGGATGGAATGGAAGTGTCCTTGCTTACTCAATTTGCTAGAGAAAATGCTTGTGGAAGATAATGGAAAAGGGCAGCAGGAATAATCTAAGGGAAAGAAAGGAAATGGGTTGGGCAGGAAATGCCCTACACTGCAAGGCCACTTTGAGAAAGGATCAGCCAGGTTTACAAGGGAATCCCAGAAAAGATTAGGGTTAGAGTTGTTCCACACTGAGCAGAATCTCCTAGTTGTGCCAGCCACTGACTGGAAGTAGTGCACTGTGGAAAGAGCACAGTGATCTGCACTCCTTGCAGCAGACTTTCTTCGGATGAGACCTGGCATGACTCCATCACTGCCACACTCACTGAAGATTTTTCAAACTGGCTTGGAAAGCAAGTCAAAACTGGGTACAAAGATGCAGCTGAAACAGAGATACAGAAGGGCTGAATATAAAATGAAAAAAATACATAAACTATATGACACATGTATAATTGTTAAAAAAAATAAAAGCATCCACCATTTAGAATAGTAAGATCTTTTCCAGGAAAATAAAAAATAAAGAAATGTAATACCAGCTCACCTAATCAAAAAGAAGATAGTATAAAAAATAATAAAGGAAAAGGAAGAAATAACCACAGAAAAAGAGAAACTAAATGTCTTGACTATTAACTCTATTAAGTTTTCAAACTTCCGATGAAATAAGAAATTGTCTAGAAGAAAATACTTACCAAAATTAACCACCAATTACATATAACACATAAAGAGACTAATGAAAGTTGTGAAAGACTTCCCATAAAGATCCACCTAAATGATTCCACAGAGAAATTCTACTAGAAGTTTAAAATATAGATGGTTTGGTGCTTAGTTTTTCCAAAGAAGGAAGGAAGGAAGGAAAGAAGAAAGGAAGGAAGGAAGGAAGGAAGGAAGGAAGGAAGGAAGGAAGGAAGGAAGGAAGGAAGGAAGGAAAGAAGGAAGGAAGGCATATTTCAAAACCAGATGAATAGAGCATTAGTACTAAAACCTGAGGAAAGCTCCCTCCCCCAAAATAAAAACAAACAAACAAAAAATCTTGATGATTTCAGTTACTACTACAGATGCAAAATAAAAAATAAAATGAACCCTATGGCCAAGCATGGTGGAGCATGCCTGTAGTTCTAATACTTGGGAGGCTGAGACAGGAGGATCTCAGGTTCACAGCCAGCCTCAGGAATTTAGCAAGGCCCTCAGCAACTTAGTAAGACCTTGTTTCAAAATTAAAAAA
>PVLC010044414.1:0-12183 GCA_004027655.1 Graphiurus murinus | reverse complement strand
ATTACAAGTGTGTGCCACCACACCCAGCTTGAGTCTCTAGTTTCTTTTTTTTTTTTTTTGTGGATTGAACCCGGGGGAATTCTACCTCTGAGCTACACCCACAGTCCTTTTTTATTCTTTATTTTGAAACAGGGTCTCACTAAGCTGTGGAGTGCCTCACTAAGTAGCTGAGGCTGGCCACGCACCTAGATTGCACCTCCCAAGTACTGGGATTACAAGCGTGCACCACCATGCCCAGATGATTCTCTAGTTTATGAAAAACTTGATGGACTATTGGTTTTCAAAGTCTATGTTAGAAAATATCTTTAAAACATATAACCTTTTAAGGAAATTGTTGAAGAAAAAACATTTCAAAATTTGGTTAAATATGTTATTACAGTCATTTAAAATTTCAAGTATTTTTTTCCTATTGTGAGATTTTTTTTTTTTTTGCGGTACTGGGGATTGAACTCAGAGGCATTCTACCTCCAAGCTATACCCCCAGCCTTATTTTTTATTCTTTATTTTGAAACAGGGTCTCACTAAGTTGCAGAGTGCCTCACTAGGTAGCTGAGGCTGGCCGTGAACCCGGATCCTCCGGTCTCAGCCTCCCAAATGCTGGGATTACAAGCGTGCTCCACCATGCCCGGCTTATTGTGAGATTTTTAATGGCCCTGAGTTTTTCAAATTTCTTCAGAAAGTTATCTTTAATAACCTCATGTAATCCTAGTACTTGGGCAGCTGTGACAGGATCGCAGGTTTGTGGTCAGCCTCAGCAACATAGCAAGGCTCTTCACAACTTAGACCATTTTGAAATAAAAAATAAAATAGGGCTGGGGGTATAGCTTAGAGGTAGAATGCTCCTGGATTCAATCCCCAGTATTAAAAAAATTGGTGTTTAGCTAAGGTGATATTTAAATTATTATCCAAATCAGGACACTTGTTAAAGTCAAGGAAAGTGCTATTAATAATTATAGTGGAACTGCATGCTATTCTTTGTGGAATCAGGTTATTTGTAAATAAATAATGAGACCACTAGTAAGTAATATTCTGCATTCATGTACCTAGAATTATACATCCCAGAAATGTTAACTTTTAGAGCTGACTGCCTGGGAACTGTATTCTTTTAAATTGATATATACAATAATCACATATTTATGTGGTACAATGTAACACTTCAAAACATATATACAAAGTATAATGATCAGATCAGGGTAATTAGCATATCTGTCACCTCAAAACATCATTTCTTTGTGTTGAGAGCATTCGTAATTTCAAATAGCTAGTAGAAAGAATCCTGAGTGCCCTTGCCATATCCCCCTTCCCAGGCTCTGGTAACCACTGTGGGAGCTGTATCCTTATACAACATATGTTATTAAAGTTTTATGCTGTGTAAGTGCAAGTGTTACCTCACAGCTGATCAAATATTAAATATGGTGTTTGTCACTACTGTTCTAACTTAATCATTAGATCCTGAGTTAGAAACACGACCCTTACTTTACAGCCTTTATGTATTGTATTTGCTTTTAAAAATACCCTGTTGGTGAGCAGGTGTGGTGGTGCACGCTTGTAATCCTAGTACTTGGGAGGCTGAGTCAGGAGGATCGCACGTTTGAGGACAGCCTTAGCAGTTTAGTGAGGCTCTCAGCAACCTAGTGAGACCCTGTTTCCAAATAAGAAATAAAATTGGTCTGGGAGTGTGGTTTGGAGGTTGAATGCCTCTGGGTTCAATTCCCAGTACCTCAAAAACAAAAACAAAACAAAAAACAACAACAACAAGGCTTTTAGAAAAAATATAAAAGCTCATGAAGTTGAAATTTGAGAGGTAGACAGACCCCAAAATAACAACCTGTGGTGATAATTACCATAATGCAAAATACATTAGCACATACAAATATTTCTTAAATTCTGTAGTGTCAATAAAGACCTTCTGATGAAGTAATATATTAAATGAGAAAACTTGTTCAGGTAACATTAAGTGTGACTGGAATGTACCATTTATTGAGGTGCAAGACAAAAGATTAGATTGGAGAGTTGACAAGAATAGGGCTATGAAGGACTGAATTTGCAACATTGAGTTTAGATTTTGTCCAAGATGCATTTTGGAGCACCAGTCCTAATAATATCAAACATGTAACAATCAAAATCTCTTATCAGCCTTCAGCTGTTACTGTATGAATAATTAGAAATCTTTGTTGGTGCTAAAGAGCTCAAGTGCACTTCAGGATAAGAAACCAATCTGTCAGAAAGTATTGTTAAAATACTTTCTAGAATGTATTATAATTTGTTCATCAAGAAGTTGAACAGGTTACATTTTAATGTTTACTATAATACATAGTATAATTGTATATTTAGTATAATAGTAGAATAGAAAGTGGCAAAAATCTGTTTTCCACATCCAGGTCAATTTCAGGTTCATCTGGTATACTTGTAATGTGTAGGTAGAAGTAGCAAGTCTCCCAAGCACTGGAATTACAAGTGTGTGCCACCATGCCTGACTCTTTTTTTGTGTGTGTGGTACTGGGAATTGAACTCAGGAGCATTCTAACTCTGAGCTACACCTCCAGCCGTATTTTTATTTTTTATCTTGAAGCAGGATCTCACTAAGTTGTGGTGGGCCTCACTAAGTAGATGAGGCTGGCTGTGAACCTGCAGTCCTCCTGTCTCAGCCTCCCAAGTACTGGGATTAGAATTGTGTGCCACCACGCTTGGCTTTATATGTGTGTGTGTGTGTGTGTGTGTGTGTGTGTGTGTACATATACACACACATATATAAAATTATTCTTAAAGGAGAGAATTTTAATTTTTCTATTCTTATTATATGTCACTTATTTTGATCTTTGGTAAGACTATGCTTTGTTTAAAACTATGATTATTTATTATTTATTTATTTTGTGATGGGGATTGATTCCAGGGATATTCTACCTCTGACTTATACCCCTACTCCTTTTGATTTATATCTATTTTTTATTCTGAAACAGTATCCTGCTAAATTTCTGAGGCTGGCCTCTAATCTGTGATCCTTCTATCTCAGCCTCCCAAGTACTGGGAGTATAGGCATGCACCACTGTGCCCAGCTAGAACTGTGATTTTATTAATGCCCTTATGCTTACAAGATTTTATTTTTTATTGTTTTCTTATTTAGTTTGGGGGTGCCTTTTCCTCTGTTTTGGTTTAATTTTTCCACATAAACCTGTGTTATTTAAGATGAGAAAACACTGAAAGTACCACATGAGTATAGGAGGAATTTGAGAAATAATGTGTTAAGAACATAAGCTCTCTGCTGGCAGCAACTTTAGGGTTAATGCAATTTTCTAATTTTCTGGCTTAGAAATCAATTACTATTAACACAGTTAAAAATAATCTTAGTGTCCATACCAGTCTGAGAATGTGTGTGTGTGTTTGTGTGTGTATTTTAAGGGTAAAGAATTTATTTTTTTGTGTTGAACATACGCTGAAAGATAAGCTTCTAAAAATAGTATGAGTAAAGAAACAGTGGTTCTGGGGCTTAGAAAAGAGAAGTGTATCTCTTTTGTTTAAGCTAAAGGCAGAAAAACACAAAAGACAGTTGAATTGGAGTCTCTTTGGTGAAATGTAAGTTATTTTTATAATAACCCTACCATTTTATATTCAGATTAGCTCAGAAACCTTGCATAGGTCAACAATTATAGAAGTGTTAAATTAAGAAATTAGAGTTACTCTAAGTTACTTTACATATGCTATAAATGTACAAATAGAAAATAATTCATAATTGTTCTCACAGACCTGTCAAATATTTACTAGACAAAAAAAAATTAGTGTTTTTAAACTCAATAGTTGTCAGTCCATTCCCACTAAAATTCTGATTCCCTGTTAGTAACTAGGAGTTGTATACTTTTGGTAATTTAGTTTTAAAATATTATGTCATCCTCATAATTTGGTTTTTAAAATGTAGAGCTTTGTGCAGTGGACGTGAATGTGTTTAAATTGTATTGTAACGACATATTATAATTTGATAAAATAAACAAGTAGAGTATAAATTAGAGCTTTGTGAATTTCGTAATGATCAAAGAGCCAGTTTTTCTTTTTGTGGGTGTATTGTCTACTGGTAGTTCAGCAATTGGCCCAGGAGATGCATCTAAGCTCAACAAGGCAATGCTGTCTGTTTTGTATGCACTTCTCATTTGGTGGCTGCAAGAATACAGTTATAGTAGCAGTTGGATTGCAGCAGGAAAGATGTAGACAGAGGCAGAGATTAAGATGAATGTTAAATTGTTACTTAATACCTACTGAAAGGAAAAGGATTGTTTGCATCTAATTATAAAGCTTTTAAAAAGTTACACAATAAAGAATTGCTGCCTTTATTCTATTTAATTACATGCATATTTATATATACTTCCTTAAATTTTGTCCCTGGTAACTTTATGTTAGAAACAAACTAAATATTGTATTAATGTTGAACTGGGCCATAAAAGTGAGTTTCTTTTATTAAGATTGATAGGATGAAGATGTGAGAATGAATTGTAGGCTTGAAGTAAAAATTGCTTAAATTTTTTTTTCCAAGAAGAAAGACTGTGTTGTTTGGTGATAGCCAGGGACTGACTGAGCATTTTGGCTGTATTCCGAATTCTGCCACTGACTCACTGTGTTTTTTGGCAAGTAACTTATCCTCCCTGAAACAAGTTCTTGATTCTTTACTTCTCTGTTTGTAAAGTTAGCATAGTAATATTGTACTGACCTCAGATGGGTTGTGTAATTATGTCCCACTTTAGAATGTTCCAGCATGAAAATAGTATGGATTTTCAGCACCTTTTTAAAATAAATATTTCTAAACCATTATGTCTCTGTTAGGTAAGTATATTAGAGAGGCAGTTTAAATGTAAAACCAAATACTGTACAGTTCAAAACATAGCCAAGCCTGATGAGTTTTTAGTTATAAACAGCATTTTAAGGATGATGCCCTACAATGTATGAATGATTACTTTATTCATTTTATTTTAGTGTCAGAAAAAAGAAGAATTTATTGAAAGAATCCAAGGTTTAGATTTTGATACAAAAGCAGCAGTTGCCGCACATATTCAAGAGGTAATGACCTGTATACATTTTTTTGTACTTTTTATGAAGCCTGTTTATTTCTTAAAATACTCAAAGTCATAAGATAAATAAGAGTAAATCAAGATCAAATATAAATGAACCCTGCTTTCATACAAATGGCCTTCTCTTTAGAGATAGTTCCTTAAGTGCATCATCGTATCTGTGGCACAGTGCTAGCTACAAATGTACCGTTGCCTTTGTCTATGAGGACTTAAGGAGACAGTGTTATTTGAAGGATAGATCTTTGTTAACACAGAGTGAATCATACAGTAAATGGAAGCAGCAGAATGTGGAATACTGCTCCTAATTCAAAACTGTAGATGTAAGATGATAAGTTTATTATGTAATTCTAGTGATTTTCTTTAAATGAACGGACATTTTATTGAAGATATTACTTGAATTTTAAATACATCATTGATTTGTAAAAGCCATATGAAACTGAAATTTAGTGCATAATGTGCCATGCCTAATAATTAATGTTACATAATTTGTTAAGATTATTTTAAAGCAGCTATTTCTTGAGAGAGAGAGCAGTAGAATAGTGGAAAGGGATTGGGGAGGGATGTGGGGAAGTGCAAAAAAGGTCTGAGGAAGGGAAGGAACAGTTCAGATAATGTTATGTCTGTATACAAAGGCATCGCTACCAATCTCCTAAAACATATGTAGAGGGGTCAGGAAACATGTGGGATCCAGAAGAGAAAGACACCAAGTGGTGTGTGCATGCGTGAATGTATCACTGTGGCTCTCACACAGCGTGCACAACGCACCAATAATAGTGCTTTATTTACTTATTTGATATTTATTTATCTATCTTGGGGGGAGGCACTTGGGGTGGAACCCAGGGGCCTTCTACCTCCAGCTATACCCCCACCCTATTTGTTATTTTTAATTTGGAAACAGGGTCTTGCTGAGTTGCTGAGAGCCTCACTAAGCTGAAGCTAACTTCAAACCTGCGATCCTCTTGTCTCAGCCTCCCAAGTACTGGGATTATAGGCATGTACCATTATGCCCAGCTTAAAAGTGCTTTTAAAAAGCAGCTAATTCTGCATCTACTCATGGTTTTTAATCTTGTAAAGACTAGAATTAGAGTATATTGACTTACATGTTAATTAGAAAAGGGAAAGGAGAAAGGAGAAGAAAACACTTTATAAATACTGAAAATTGTTAGTATTTAAAATATTCTCTATTTAGATTGCTTTGTATTACATATATCATCTTTTCTCTTAAACATTAGAGCCCAGATTTTTTTTCAGTAACATGGTTTTCAACAGTAATCATATTAATAGTTTTATTGGTAGTCTCCTTTCATATATATATATATTAGAAGTATTAGAAGTTTGCTAAATTTGCTCTTGTCCTTGAAGTTGTTATTTTTGCTGTTTGTTGTGGAAGTTAAAGGCACTACCAGAATCATGGTAAGAAATGGAATGCAGGAAAAGATGTATCTTATTTATATAACTTTTTCATTCTTCTAAAAATCTTTATATTGAGAGTCCTTTATCCTAAGTTTCATGTCATCTTTAGTCTACAAAGACTTAGCTATTCAAGTGTAAAAGTACAATAACCTATGTCCTATAAGAATAAAAACCTTTTACTTTTGAATCCAAGTACCATAAATAGTCCTATCTAAAGAAAAGTTCAGTTGATTTTGTTAAGAAGCATTGTCAGATATATCAGTTTTACTTTCTCATAAGAATGCTTTGAATTTAATTTAACTTTTTATTGGCTCAAAAATGAATATTAATTCTTTTAAAGATTATATTTACTGTAAAATAATTTCAGTTGTGTTTTCATCATTAATTTCAAATGTACTTTTGTAGATATATTGGCTTTTCATTATCTGAAACATATAGTATTTGAGGTAATATACTAAAAAGAAATCAATATTTAAGCATTAGCCATTTTTTTGACAGTTTAGTTTGCTTGCCTTTCTAAAGGTAACCCATAATCAGGAAAATGTGTTTGATCTGCAATGGATGGAAGTGACAGATATGCCTCAGGAGGATATAGAACCACTCTTGAAAAATATGGCATTGCACCTAAAAAGACTCATAGATGAAAGAGATGAGCATTCAGAGGTTTGTAAATTTCTTTCTGTGTATTATGAAAGTTTGCTTTTCTCCCTCCCCCTAAAATATAGTAGCTTCAGAAGTTTTTTAGAATTGATGCTCTCTTAACTAGGTATGTATAATAGAGTATAATCTCCCTTGCATTCATGGAGGATTGGTTCCAGGACCCCTGGAGGATACCAAAATTTGTAAAGGCACAAGTCTCTTATGTAAAATGATGTAATGTTTGCATATAACCTACACACAGCCCAACATATCCTCTTGTATAATTTGAATAGTCTCTAAGTTACTTATAATAATGAATACAACGGAAATAGTTGTTACACTGTACTGTTTAGAGAATAATGAAAAGGGGAAAAATCTGCACATGCTTAGTACAAACACAATTTTTTCCCCCTGTGTATTTTACATTCACATTTGGTTGAATCTGCAGATGTGGGACTGACATGGAGAGCCAACTATACTATCTATTTTGTGTGTTCATGTGAAACACAGGAACCAGAAAGGAAAGATGAGAACCCCAAATTGCTAAAAAAACAAATCGCAATTAAGGGGTTTTTTGTTGTTGTTGTTTTTTTGGCATTTGGGATTGAACTGGGAGGGGCATTCTACCTGCAAGCTACACTCTTAGCCCTATTTTATTTTTATTTAGGAAAATGGTCTAAGTAGGTTGCTTAGTATCTCACTACTTGCTGAGGCTGTCCTTGAACCTGTGATCCTCCTATATCAGCCTCCCAAGTACTGGAGTTATAAGCATGCACCACCTCACTCAGTTTCCTTTCCTTTTAAATTAGTATTATTCTGATTTTGTTCCCGTATGTTTTTCAAGTCATCCCCACAGCTCTGGCATTGGCACAGAAGTATGAAACTGAAATGTGATATAAGTGGAAAAAATCATTGCCTTGAAGCATAAGAATTTGCTTAAGGTTAATTTCTTAGTTTTATTGCCACATTTTGAAGTTGGAAAAATAAGTATTAATAAAAGGAGAATAACAGGTGTTCTAAATAAAATGTCCCACAAAGATCTCCAATTTTTGTAGTCAGTATAATGAGGTGTGATTTTAAAAAAAGAGAATTATAAGCTCCTTTAAAACAGAACTTTGCTTTTTAAAAAGCATAAAATTACACTGAAATTTTTGTCTGCATTCTCTGAAAGCAGTTTATAATTTTAGAGCAGTCTAGACTTTAGCACATGCAGTGGTGAGTAATATTTTCTTACAGCAGACAAAAGTACTCTGCCATTTAGGAGAATTTATAGCTTTGATTAGTTGTTACATTTACATGTGAAAGGCAGTTTTAAGCTTATTTATAGAGAATTTATGTGATTACTCTTGGGCTCAATAAAAGACTACATACAGGAAATTCCTAAGGATCTCCCCCCGCCCCCCCGAACAAAACTTTCCTGTCTCTATAGAGTATTTTCAGTTTTTCTTTAGGCATTAAAAGAAAAGAAGATATAGTAGGGATTAAATAAAGAAACGTCTTAGAGCAACAATTGAAATTTTTTAAATGCTAAAACAGTGAAAACAAAAGAAAAAGATGAATAAAAAAAATCCCTAGTGTATATCAAATTTGTCCGTACTTAGGTTATTTCACTTTTAATATGATTTTTGAACCATATACTATATCTTATTTTGGTTTTAGTGTCTTTTTACTGCTTTATCCATTATCTAGAACATTCCTTCATTTGTATTTCAAGTTTTTTTGAAGGTAGTGTGATTCCAGCTTCTGAGGAATTACTTATAAAAATCTGTATTTTGATTTCATATTACTGATGAGCATATTTACATGAAGTGATTAATACAGGGCAAACAAAAATACTTGTTATTAAAAAGACTCAGATGAAAGAGATGAACATTCAGAGGTTTGTAAATTTCTTTCTGTGTATTACGAAAGTTTGCTTTTCTCCCTCCCCCTAAAATATAGTAGCTTCAGAAGTTTTTTAGAATTGATACATTAAAAATACTTGTCATTACTTGAATCTGTGGCAAATCTAAAAGGAATATGAAACATTGTGTGGAAAACCTTTTGGAATATATTATGCTACTCAAGCGTTTTTGGTGAATTTTTTTTCTAACAGATGAAATAAGCCATATTCATATGTCTCAGATTGTGAAACACATTGCTAACTGGTTTGAATCCAATTCTGTGGAGAATTATGTTTTCCAATTTGAGTCACCAATAGATAAATTAAAAAATATCATGAAAATAACTGTGAAAAACAATAGACAAATGTAAAAATAGTATGTAGATATAATAATTCTATATCGTTCAATTAGATTTTTATAAAAAAAACTCTACCTTTGTTGGGGGGGCACTTACTGGATATTGAACCCACAAAGTGCTTTAATCACAGAGCAATACCCATAGCCCCCCACCTTTTTGTGTGCATGCGTGGGAAGGGGGTACTGGGGATGGAACCTAGGGGCGTTTTACCTCTGAGCTGTTTTAATTTTTATTTATTTATTTATTTATTTATTTTTGTGGTTCTGGGGATTGAACTCGGGCATTCTACCTCCGAGCTACACCCCCAGCCCTATTTTTTATTCTTTATTTTGAAATAGGGTCTCACTAATTTGCGGAGTGCCTCACTAGGTAGCTGAGGCTGGCCTCGAACCCGGATTCTCTGGTCTCAGCCTCCCAAATGCTGGGATTACAAGCGTGCGCCATCACGCCCGGCTTAATTTTTATTTTCAAACAGCCCTATTTTACTTTATATTTTGAAACTGGATCTTGCTATGTTGCTGAGGGTCTTGATAAATTGCTGAGATTGTGAGACTGGCCTCAAACCTGTGATCCTTCTGTCTCAGCCTCCTCAGCCCTTTTTATTTTGAGAGAAAGATACTGCTAAATTGCTGAGACTGGCCTCAAACGTAGAATCCTTTTGCCTCTGCTTCTCGAGTAGCTGGGATTACAAGTGTGTGCCACTTTGCCCCGATGTAAAAGAAGTTCTTATTTAGATTTTACCCTTAGCTTTTGTTTAATCTGTTTTAATTGATGTTTTGTCATAATTGTTTCATCTCAGCCAAAAAATGTATATATTTGGTTATCCTACTTTTACTTTCTCTTTTTTATTCTTTTTTTTTGGTACTGGAGATTGAACCCATAGGCATTCTATCTCCGAGCTACACCCCCAGTCCTATTTTTTATTCTTTATTTTGAAATAGGGTCTCACTAAGTTGCGGAGAGCCTCACTAAGTAGCTGAGGCTGGCTGCAAACCCAGATCCTCCGGTCTCAGTCTCCCAAGTACTGGGATTACAAGTGAGTGCCACCATGCCTGGCTTATGTTTTTATTCTTAGTTCTAGGGAACAAGTATGTCTTCAGCTTTCTCCTTTTACTGAACACCAAATACGAGGTTTTATTAAATTTAATATCTCTTCATTGTCACTTTATTTTATGCCAGACTTTGTGATTCAAGTTTAATATATACTTTCTTGTTTAGTCTGTACAATAACCACATTTTATAGATGAAGATACTCGTCTGTACAATAACCACATTTTATAGATGAAGATACTCCGGCTCCCAGAAGACAAGTAACTTGCCAGATCTAACTCAAATACATGTGTTTCTAATTATTATAGTACTTTTTCCTAAATCAATGATTGCACTGTGAACATCTCTAATTCTTTTTCTTAATAATGAGTTATATAAGTCAAAATAGTTCCCTTGAAGTTTTTTTCCTTAGCATTGAAGTATCTTTTTGTTTATTTATTCCTCAGCATACCTGCTTTCTGCAAAATCTTGTGCTATAACTTGTGAGCAATAAACCGCCAAACACTTTCAAAAAAGAACTAAAGAACAAAAAGAACAGTCGGATAGGGAAGATCTTTTAATAAAATATTAATTGTAATAAAGTTATTGAAGCAATAAGTATCAAAAGTGATATATATACACACATACATACGAATACTAGATGAATTTAAAGAAAGAATATATACTTGCAACTGCTAGTTAGAAGGATCAGAGAAAGCTTATGAAGTTAGTTATGCTTTAATGACATTTCTTTTCAGATTATTTTGAAAAATGTATGAGAGGCCTTGAGCTTATGAAGCTATACCACCACTAAGAAGTCAACATATCTAAATAATCTTTAATGGACAATTAATCTAAGTACTCAAACAATTCATCTTAGTACCAATTTTCTTTTTCTTATTTTCTTTTAAAAAATATTTTTACAGCACATAGTTCTTTTGTGCTCTGTTTATTGGCATCTAGAAGTGCTGGATATCTCTGTTTCACTAGTAAGTTCATGTATCATATCTGTCTTTTTGGTGGTACCAGGGGTGGAACCTAGGGGCATTCTACCTCTGAGCCACACTCCCAGACCTATTTTATTCTTTATTTTGAAACAGGGACTCACTAAGTTGTGGAGGACCTCACTAAGTAGCTGAGGCTGGCCGTGAACCTGCGATCCTCCTGTCTTAGCCTCCCAAGTACTGGGATTACAAGCGTGCACCACCACGCCCAGCTCTCAGTTTTTTATTTTTATTTTATTTTTGTAGTACTGGGGATTGAGCCCAGGGGAATTCTACCTCAGAGCTATACCCCCAGCTTTATTTTTTATTCTTTAATTTGAAACAGGGTCTCACTAAGTTGTGGAGGGCCCCACTAAGCAGCTGAGGCTGGCCCCGAACCCGGATACTCTAGTCTCAGCCTCCCAAATGCTGGGATTACAAGCGTGCACCACCACGCCCGGCTTCTCAATATTTTAAATTACTTAGTTGAATAGTTTTGAACACCTTTTTTTCGGGCTCAGTACTATGCTAGATAAGATGAATGAGAGATATAAAGGAGGGGTAACAATCATCACATCTGGTTTATTGGTAAAACTACATTGTTTATAAGTGAAAAATAGCCAGGTGTGGTGGTGCAGACTTGTAATCCCAGCATTTGGGAGGCTGAAACTGGAGGATCTGGGTTCGCGGCCCGCCTCAGCTACCTAGTGAGGCACTCCGCAACTTAGTGAGACCCTGTTTCAAAATAAAGAAAAAATAGGGCTGGGGGTGTACCTTGAAGGTAGAATGTCCCTGAGTTGCATCCTCATACCACAAAAAAAAAA
>PVLC010044413.1:0-12169 GCA_004027655.1 Graphiurus murinus | reverse complement strand
TTTTTTTTTTTTTTTTTTTTTTTTTTTTTTTTTTTTTTTTTTTTTTTAGTACTGGGGACTGAACCCAGAGGCATTCTACCCCCAAGCGACACCCCCAGCCCTATTTTTTTTTATTCTTCATTTTCAAACAGGGTCTCACTAAGTTGTGGAGGGCCTCACTAAGCAGCTGAGGCTGCCCGCCAACCTGGATCCTCCTGTCTCAGCCTCCCAAGTACTGGGATTACAAGTGCGGGGTGACATTTCTCACTCAGCTCAGCCCTAGCTCCCAGGCCTCTCCTCCAAGCTCCCCTCGCCTTCGCTCTCGCAGGAAAAGGCTAAGCTCGTTAGTCCTGAGGATTCTCATCCCTACCTGGCATTGGAACGTCTTCAGGTATTCAGCTCCCACCTGGTCTTCCCTCTCAAAGCCAGGGGCTTTCTTGTAGCTGCCAGGAGCAAGGCCAGACTCCCCAGGAAAAATGAGCCCCTCCAGGTTTGGCGGCTTTCTGCCTGGGCCCGGAGGGGAGCCACAGAGGTTGGACGGGCTGCTCAGGCTGCTGCTCCTGCAGAGGAGCTGCAGAGGACAGCGGGGTGCCGGTGAGCACGATGCGTTGGGGCATGGCCCACCCTCCCCCACCTCAAAGGGAGTCTTCAGCAAGGGGCTCAGCTGCACTTCCACTGGCCAATGGGGGGCAACAAGCACTCAGGGACCCCCGAGCCTCATGAGGGAGTTAGCAGGGAGCAGCGATAGAAGGCGCCCTTTGTCCCAGGCCTACCCAGGCTCTTCAGCACAGGCTCTGAAAGCACACCCCCCACGTGGACGGAGAGGACCCCGGGCCAGGAGAGGCGGGCCCCTTGGCTGAGGACTAGTACCAGGCCTCCTGCCCAAGCAGGCTGAGAGCCTGGGGAGCACGAGCGGCAGGAGCCGGCTCCAGGCAGGCGAGGCACCCACCCACCCCAGGACAGGCACGTACGGCGCCGAGGTCGGGGGCATGCGGGCTGGAGGGGCTCACAGGCACCGAGTCTCCGGCAGCAGACGGCATGTACAAGACGGGACCCGGCTGGGTGGGGCTGGACACGGCTGAGGGAGGCTGCAGGTCGTCACTTAGGGGGGGTTCTGTAAGAGGGGGCCAAGGGTCAGCAGGCTCCCGAGCCAGTGTGGTCCCTCTCAAAATGCTCCCGGGCACCTTCCAAAGGAGACCACGCACCGCTCTGCACCTAACGGGAAGGCTCCTAGGATCTCACAGGCACTGTGTCCTCTGCTCTGACTGTGTGACACGCGGGAAGCATGTTCTGGTGACCACAAAATAGGTAATATCATGGTCTCCGTTTTACAGATAAGAAAACTGAGGTTTAAGCCGGGTGTGCTGGCACATGCCTGTAATACCAGTACTTGGGAGGCTGAGACAGGAGGATTACAGGTTCAAGGCCGGCCTCAGCAACCTAGCTAGATCCTTAGCCACTTATCGAGACCCTGTTTCAAAATGAAAATAAAAAAGCTGGAGATGTAGCTCTGAAGTAGAATGCCCTGAGTTCAATTCTTAGTCCCCAAGAAAGGAAACTGAGGTTCAGAAAAGTCAGCTACATCTACCAAGGTGACAGAGCTGGGAAACAGGAGAGCTGGGATGCTAGCTCTGCTCTGTACAACCCCGTGGTCTGAATTCGTATCACTTCTCTGTGCTGCCTCAATTGGATATTCTCATGGCCCATGGCTGGGACCACCTCTGTGTTCCAAACATGTTTCCCCTCCCTTGGCTTTTTTATTTATTTATTTGTTTGTTTATTTTTGCGGTACTGGGGATTGAACCGAGGAACAATCTACTTCCGAGCTACATCCTTAGTCCTATTTTTTATTCTTTATTTTGAAACAGGGTCTAAGTTGCGGGTCTAAGCTGAGGGTAGCCACGAACTGGGATCCTCCTGTCTCAGCCTCCCAAGTACTGGTTTATTTTTTACTCCCTTGGTTTATTATTCATTCTAATCTCATACACAGGGCTGAGCCTAGGAAGAAGTAACGAGGTGAGGAAAGCCAGAGCAGCATCCTGCAGTGGAACCAGGTATAAACCCTAGCTGTCTCTGAGATTAGAGTGGTGGCCTGGAACACCTGCACTGTCCTACACTCTGTCACAAGCTACCTGTGGCTACTGAGCACTGGAAATGCGTTAATCTGGATTGAAAAGTGCAGAGATGAGCATGGTGACACACTTAGGAGGCTGAGACAGGAGGACTGCAACTTCAAAGCCAGCCTCAGCTACTCAGCAAGGCTCTCAGCAACCTAGCAAGACCCTGTTTCAAAATAAAAAATAAAATCAGTCTGGGGTGTAGCTTGGAGACAGAATGCCCTGGGTTCAATGCCTAGCACCACAAAATAAAAATAAAAATTAAAAAATACATATCAGATGGGACTCAAGGTGATGAAGCACGAAGATATCAAGTTCAAGGCCAGCCTGGGGGACTCAGCAAGACTGCCTCAAAATAAAAAATAAGCCAGGCCTGGTAACACACACTTGTAATCCCAGTACTTGGGAGGCTGAGACATGAGCATCACAGGTTTGCAGTCAGCCCCAGCAACTTGTAAAGCCCTCCGAAACTTAGTGAGACCCTGTTTCAAAATAAAGAATAAAGCTGGGCGTGGTGGCTCATGTTTGTAATCCCAGTACTTGGGAAGCTGAGACCAGAGGATCTGGGTTTGCGGCCGGCCTCAGCTACTTAGTGAGGCCCTCTGCAACTTAGTGAGACCCTGTTTCAAAATAAAGAATAAAACAGGACTGGGGGGGTATAGCTTAGAGGTAAAATGCCCCTGAGTTCAATCCCTAGTACCACACACACAAAAAAAAAAAAAAAAAAAAAGCTGGATGTGGTGGTGTAGGCTTGTAATCCCAGTACTTGGGAGGCTGAGACAGGAGGATCCAAGTTCATGGCCAGCCTCAGCTACTTGGTGAGGCCTTCCGCAACTTAGTGAGAACGTTTCAAAAAATAAAGAATAAAAATAGGGCTGGGGGTGTAGTTTGGAGGTACAATGCCCCTGAGTTCAATCCCCAGTACCGCAAAAAAATGAAAAATCTAAAAGGCTGAGAGATAGGTATGGTGGCACATGTCTTGTATAATACCTCTGGGTTCAACCTCCAGTATCAAAAATATTTTAAAAAACTAAAAAGGAGCCGGGCGTGGTGGTGCACGCTTGTAATCCCAGCATTTGGGAGGCTGAGACAGGAGGATCTGGGTTCCAGGCCAGCCTCAGCTACCTAGTGAGGCCCTCCGCAACTTAGTGAGACCGTTTCAAAATGAAGAATAAAAAAATAGGAGCCAGGCGTGGTGGCGCACGCTTGTAATCCCAGCATTCGGGAGGCTGAAACCGAAGGATCTGGGTTCGCGGCCAGCCTCAGCTACCTAGTGAGGCACTCCGCAACTTAGTGAGACTCGGTTTCAAAATAAAGAATAAAAAACAGGACTGGGGGTGTAGCTCGGAGGTAGAATGCCCCTGAGTTCAATCCCCAGTACCGCAAAAAAAAAAAAAAGGGCTAGGAGCTAGATGTAGTGGCGTACACCTGTAATCCCAGTACTTAGGAGGCTGAGACAGAAGGCTCACAGGTTAGAGGACAGCCTCAGCAACTTAGTGAAACTCTTAGCAACTTAACAAGACTGTTTCAAAATAAAAAATAAAATGGGGTTGGGGCCATAGCTCAGAGGTAGGATGCACCTGGGTTCAATCCCCTTCCCCCTCCAAAAAAACACAAGGGCTGGGGATGTAGCTCAGTGGTAGATCATCCCTGGGTTCAATTCCTAGTACTGCCAAAAAAAAAAAAAAAAGAAAAGAAAAGAGAAAGATCTCCAAAACTTAGTACAAAAAACAAAATATTTTGTATTGATTACTTATTTATTACTATTTTGGGGGGCACTGGGGATTGAACCCAGGAGCATTATACCTGAATTACATCACTCCAGCCCTTTTTTTTTAAAATTTGAAACACAGCTGGGCATGGTGGTGCAGGCCTGTAATCCCAGTGCTTGGGAGGCTGAGACACGAGGATCTCAGGTTCAACAGCCTCAGCAAGTAGTGAGAGTCTCATCAACCTAGCAAGATCCTCTTTCAAAAATAAAAATAGCAGCCGGGCGTGGTGGCGCACGCTTGTAATCCCAGCATTCGGGAGGCTGAGACCGGAGGATCCGGGTTCGCGGCCAGCCACAGCTACCTAGTGAGGCACTCCGCAACCTAGTGAGACTCGGTTTCAAAATAAAGAATAAAAACTAGGGCTGGGGGTATAGCTCGGAGGTAGAATGCCCCTGAGTTCAATCCCCAGTACTGCAAATAAATAAATAAATAAATAAATAAATAAATAAAAATAGCGCCGGACATGGTGGCGCATACTTGTAATACCAATAATTGTGAGGCTGAGACAAGAGGATCCAGGTATGCGGCCAGCCTCAGCTACTTAATTGGGCTTTCCACAACTTAGTAAGACCCTGTTTCAAAATAAAGAATAAAAAAAAAATAGGACTGGGGGTATAGCTCAGAGGTCCATTTCCCCTGGGTTCAATCCCCAGTACCGTAAAAAAAAAAAAAAAAAATTTAAAAAAAGGAGCCGGGCGTGGTAGCACACACTCGTAATCCCAGCATTTGGGAGGCCGAGACTGGAGGATCCGGTTTGTGGCCAGCCTCAGCTACTTAGTGAGGCCCTCCGAAACTTAGTGAGACCCTGTTTCAAAACAAAGAATAGAGCCGGGCGTGGTGGCGCATGCTTGTAATCCCAGCATTCGGGAGGCTGAGACCGGAGGATCCAGGTTCGCGGCCAGCCTCAGCTACCTAGTGAGGCACTCCGCAACTTAGTGAGACTCGGTTTCAAAATAAAGAATAAAAAATAGGGCTGGGAGTGTAGCTCGGAGGTAGAATGCCCCTGAGTTCAATCCCTAGTGCCACAAAAAAACAACAACAAAAAAAACAAAATAAAGAATAAAAAATAGGGCTGGGGATGTAGCTCAAAGGTAAAATGCCTCTGGATTCAATCCCCAGTACCACAAAAAAAAAAAAAAAAAAGGGCTGATGGTGTAGTTTAGAGGTAGAATGCCCTTGGGTTCAATCCCTAGTACCTCAAAAAAATAAAATAAATAATTTTTTTTTCTTTTGCGGTAGTGGGGATTGAAATCAGGAGCACTCTATCCCCACAGTTGTACACCCTAGCCCTATTTTTATTCTTTATTTTGAGTTGTAGAGGGCCTCACTAAGTAGCTAAGGCTGGCCTCGAACCCTGATCCTCCTGTCTCAGCCTCCCAAGTACTGGATTACAAGTGTACAACACCATGCGGGGCTATAAATAAATATTATGAAACAGGGGTCTCATTAAATTGCTGAGGCTGACCTGGAACCTGCAATTCTCCCATCTCAGCCTTCCAAGTACTGGGATTATAGACATGCACCACCATGCCTGTATTATTTGTTAAATGATAACATTTTACACTGGGCTAAATAAAAATGTTAAAATTAATCTGTTTTTTTTAGATTTTTTTAGTGTGTTACTAAAAACTAAACTGAAATGACATATTTGCCCATGTTATATTTAGATTGATCAGCTGTGAGCCAGCTGTGTTGGCACACTCCTGTAATCCCAGTACTTGGGAGGTTGAGAAAGGAGGATTGTAGGTTTGCGGGCAGTCTCAGCAACTTAGTGAGACTCTTTTTCTTTCTTTCTCTCTCTTTTTTTTTCTTTCTTTTTTGTGGTACTGGGGATTGAACTCAGAGGCATTCTACCTTCAAGCTATACTCCCAGCTCGATTTTATTTCTTATTTGAAAACAGGGTCTCAGTAGTTTGATGAGAGTCCTGCTGCTTGCTGAGGCTGATCTTGAACCTGTGATCCTCCTATCTCAGCCTTCCAAGTACAGGGATTACAGGCATGTACGCTTGGCTAGTGAGACCTTGTTTCAAAATAAAACAGGGCTGGGGTGTAGCTCAGAGGCAGACTCTCCCAGAGTTCAAACACAAAGACGAGATTGGATGGCTCTGCTCTGGAGAGCTGCGCAGGACTCAGTAGAGAAAAGCTCCATGTCCCGTTGGGGATGTCAGTTCCAGAGGGGCCGCGGCATGGAACTTCCACCGGGGACAATCCCGCTGCTCCTGTGCATGGTGTGTTGCTGGGCTGCTCCCCTGCCTGAGCCTCAAGGGAGAGGGAGAGGGGACGAGGAGTGGGCCCTGCCCCAGGGTGACAGGAAAACATACGTTCTACGTGGGCGAAGGCGCAGAAAGGTCCTCGGGGACAGCTGCCTGACTGCTGCATGTCGTTACACTTGGTGGACTTGTAGATCTGGAAGGGCAAAGCAGAACAGACTGGTCAAGACTCAGCCAAGAGTGAGGGCAGGCTCCCTCCCTGCAGCGAGGTGGGCGAGCTGGGCCTCTCCCCATCTCCTCCCCTCCCCTGCACTCCCCTGAGCTTCTCCCTACTTACTTCTTCCCAAACTCCTGAGGCAGGCCTCTGCCACCCTGACTGCCACCAACGCCCTCCCTTCTGGGATCACAGGCCAACCAGCCCTCACAGAGGGACTGGCTCACACGCGGTCTTAGCTGTGCCTGCTGGACCCAAGGCAGCACACAGCCACCTCAAACACGGCCCCGGCCAGGCCACCCGGGCTGGGGTCTGTACTGAGTCTAACCTTCCACTCTGCCACGTGCAGCCACGAGGTCATCCCTGTGTCTAGGGGTGTCCTTGCTTCCAAGGAGCCAGGGGCAGGGACAGCATGTGCCTCTGTAAGTTGCACGAGACACAGGCACACTGACACGGTCCAGGTGAGCCAGGGAACTGTGTCAGGGAAGTCACTGTCCCTAGGTTCTGACTTGGACAGGAGAGCTGGAAGGGGCATTTTTATTTTTTAAATCTTGGTGTCACTCGATTATAAACACAATTAGTGGCCCAAAGTCCAGAATGGCCAGGCCACCTTGCTCAGCCCATGCCCTCCCTGTCAGGCAGCCTGGGGAACAAACTAGAAGCAGAGGCTATGAAGAGCAGGCGGGCTCAGAACGCAAGCAGACGCCAAGGAGCTCCACACGCTGCCCACAAACCCCTCCTTCAGGATGGCACCAAGGCTGCCTCACCCTCCTTGCCTCTCTCCTTGCTTCCAAAGCAGGCAAGTTAAGCCACCCCATGGCCCCAAGGACCCACCTCTGGGTGGAACTGCTGCTCTGTGCGGGTGTGACAATACTGGCAGACGTCTCCATTCTCACATTTGCCGGGGTCTCCCCACTCGTCCCCATGTTTGACGTTTGGACACGGAGACGACCTGGTTCAATGAGGGAGGGGTCAGATGGAGGCCAGACAGGATGAGATCAGGACCTAGACAGTGCCACCTGGGTCCCTGCTCAGGGCCCCTCTCTGGTCTCCTTGCCTCACGGGGGCAGGCGCAGAAATGAAAAAGACCAGCTGTGGAGCGAAGGCCTCACAGTGCCAGAAGCCAGGCCGTCCCATCGCTCTGGCCCAGCTTGGCCGGAGCTCCTACTAAAACACCGTTCCGCTCCCCTCAGCTGGGAGCCAAGCCCACCACAGCCTGGGGAGAATCAGGCCCCAGCCATGACCACAGGTCCCCCACCGTGGCCTGGCCCTGCTCTAGCACACAACCTGCAGGACCAGAACCAGACAGGACTCAGAGACCGAGGGGAGGGTCCTCATTCATGCAAGAGTTGGACTGGGCTCCCGCAGTCAGCCATCCTTGCTGGCCCCTCCCCTTCGCCAGGGCCTGTGACTCTGATCCCCGGGGCTGGCCTCCCCACCTCCCTGGGAGCCATACTGGCAGCAGCCTCAGCCATGACCCCTTCCCTGCCACTCCTCCCTCCCGTGGCTGGCCTCCTGGGGCCAAAGGACCTGTATTTGTGCTTCCGGGGGCTCCGCCGCCGGTCCTTGCTGTTGTGGTAGTAGGGACAGGCATAGCCCTGGCGGCACAGCCGCGGGGGCTTCTTGCACGGCTCCGTCTTATAGTTCCCCAGCACATAAGCGGTCTCTGCACAGGGGGCCAGAGGGCAGGGGTCAGGGAGTGGAGCTGGTACACCCCAAGAACAGCAGGAACAGAGCGGAGGGAAGGCAAGGAGAAGCCACCGGGAAGGGGTCCTGGAGCTGAGGTTCCCGTGAGAGGTAGGAGCAAGGTCACCTCCTCACAGGCCATGGGCACGCTGGGGAGGCCAAAGTCAAGACAGAGAGTCCTGGGAGCTAGGCAGGATGCTCCCTACACCCACTGGAGATACAGCTCACCGGGCCAAAAGGGCACCCCATGAAGGTGGAGAGCACACGCACGTGCACTTGGGTATGTGCATGCGTGTGCACATGGAAAAGCCTGGAGGAATCTCAGGAACACGGAGTATCTAGGAGAATCTCCTACAATCGCCTTTCGAATGACGGGGATGGGGGGAAGGGGGCGAGGGAGCTGGCTGCCTCCAGCAGAGGCGGTGGCTTTGGCTGAAGGCAGTATGTGGCTGTGATCACACCCTCAGGACAGCTCTGGGCAGGAAAGGGGAGGGGCACGGCACTCCCATGGGGCCTGTACCTTGCCAGCGAGGCTCCTCACTGAGGATTTTCTCTATCATTGCGTGGCTCGCAGCCCCAGCTGATTGGCTCTCTATGCTGCCTTCTACTGTAGTCTGGCCGTTCTGCAAGGCCTCCATGGCCTGGAGCTCCCTAGGAGGTTGGGACAGAGAAGGATGCATGAGAGGACAGAAACAAGAGTGTCATTCTTTTCTTAAGAGTGCTGCCAGCCCGGGCCCCAGCCCACCTGATGTCATAGACAGGGGAGCGGAGGTCATGGGGCCCGTGGGCAAACGCGCAGTGCAGGCCGTTTTTGGTGCAGTTGCCTTTTGAGTCGGTCTCGTGGATGCAGATTCCAGTTTTGTAGTAACGGAGGTGGTACCTGCGCTCAGTGTCCCCGGTGGTCCTGTGCAGGAACGGGCACCTGGAACACAGCAGTGGAGGTTACTAGACTTTGCCCCCCGCAGCCTGGGCTAACCTCCTCAAGCCTGCCCTTCCCCAGCTGGATCAAGGAGGAAGGCAAGGATGAGCCCTCCCTCCTTAGCCTCCACTGCTTGAGTGCAGACACTTCTGGATGAGACAGACCAGATGCTGCCCAGGTGGGTAGGGGTGGGGAGGTCAGAGAGGCAACCAAGGCCTTGTTTGGGCACAGCCCCTCCTGTTCTGAGTGCCTCAACAGGCCTGGGGGAGGGGTCAGCAAGCCCTTGACCTCTGTGAGAAAGGGGATATGGCACACTGTGCCACCCATCCCCGCCCCTCAGCAAGGTTGAAACATGGCAAGCAGGACCACTGGATGTTCCTTTCAGGACGATCCCAGATTTGCTACTGCCTGTTTGTCATTAGTGTACTCTGTCTCTCTACAGAGTTTGTGGAAAGACATTTAGGGTGAGCAAACAGGACACTGGTGAGGCTGTCTCTCTGGGCTGCCAGCCCTGGTGGGAACTGCATAAGATACAGCCCATGGCGACAGGGTAGGGAGAGTCCCTGTGATCTGCAGGGGAGGGAGAAAGAAGTCCCAGGGAGCCACCTGGGTTCCGATGTGGTCCCTTGGGCTTAATGAAAGAAAGGCCTACTTTGGCCTTCCACAAAGCAGGAAAAGGAACGTGGAAAGCCCCTCCTGCGGCTCCCTCAGGGTGGCAGGGTCCGAGCCCAGCTGTGAGGCACAGGAAGGTGGGCTGGGCTGTAGCCAGTCCTCCCCAGAGCAGCCTCTGGCTGGCTTCCTGGAATCTGCCTGGCCAACAAGGAGACCTGGGGCTCCACTCACTCGTCGCCCTCCGGGCAGAGGCCTGTGGCCTCGTCGTACTTGGTGCAGTAGACGTCGGGACTGTAGTTGAAGGTGCCGTCACGACGGCGGATGGACCGGCGCCGCCGCTGGTTCACGAAATGCCAGTGGAAGCAGGTGTAGGGCCGATGCTGTGTGCATTTGTGTTGCACAAAGAGCGGGCACTGCTCCGTGCGGAACTCCTTCAGGTACCTGCAGAGAAAGCCCGTGTGGGCCAGGAGCAAGGAGTGAAACCTGCTGCTTCCCAGCAAGAAGGTAGCCACCAAGTCCCCTGGGCCCGGCTCTGGGGTACTAGTTCCACGGGGACACCAGGAGAGGATCAGCACTTGCATCTGTCCCAACATCCAGGTCCCAAGCCAGCCTGGAATCACAGGTCACAGGGACCTCAGCTGTCGCAGTCCACCATGGCGGCCAGCTGTGATCCTCAGCAGCAGCAGCAGCAGCTTGCTGAGCCCTCCCTGAAGCTTCCCGGGCCAAGTCACTAATCGCAGGGTTACACACAAGGACGGGGCGGCCTCTCCCACACTTCCTGCGGGTCCCTGCTACCGGCCTCCACCTGCCCGTTCCCGGAGGCCCTTCCTGTACCATGAGTGTGGCTGGTGCTGCGAGTCAAGGGGAGAAACCCGCAGAGGAGCACGGAGGGGAGAAGCTGCTTTAGAACTGAAAGCCCGGGTCACAAGGCATCCTCCAGATTATTGCCTGAAGACTATGTTTCCAGAGTGGTCTGCTAGCACTAGCTGGGCAGGTGTTTGGGAAGCAGTGCACTAGCACTGAAGATATCCTCACAGCCCGGCCTGTCCCCAGTAGTCTGCAGTAGCTGGGCCATTCACATCCTTGGGATGTGAGGGCTGCCTGTCAACCTGGCACCCTCGAAACTCATTCATTCATCACTCTGCCCTGTAGTAGCAAGACACCCCCAAATCTCCTCTCCTACACCCCACCCAGGGTTCGCGGCCAGCCTCAGCTACCTAGTGAGGCACTCTGCAAATTAGTGAGACCTTGTTTCAAAATAAAGAATAAAAAATAGGGCTGGGGGTATAGCTCGGAGGCAAAATGCCCCTGAGTTCAATCCCCAGTACCGCAAAAAAAATAATAATAATAATAAAAATTGGGGTATGAGCCAGCTGTCGTGGCGCATACCTGTAATCCCAGTAGTAGACAGGCTGAGACAGGAGGATCACAGGTTCGAAGCCAGCCTCATCACTTTGTGTGGCTGTCAGCAACTTTGCAAGATTGTTTCCAAATAAGAAATAAAAAGGGCTGGTGAGCTGGGCGTGGTGGTGCATGCTGGTAATCCCAGTACTTGACAGGCTGAGACAGGAGGATCGCAGGTTCGAAGACAGACTCAGCAAGTAGTGAGGCCCTTCGCAACTTAGTGAGACCCTATTTCAAAATAAAAAATAGGACTGGGGCCGGGTGTGGAGGTGCACGCTTGTAATCCCAGCATTTGGGAGGCTTAGACCGGAGGAACTGGATTCTCGGCCAGCCTCAGCTGCCTAGTGAAGCCCTTTGCAACTTAGTGAGACCCTGTTTCAAAATAAAGAATAAAAAAATAGGGCTGGGGCTGTAGCTTGGACGTAGAGTTCCCCCAGGTTCCATCCCCAGTATCTCGAAAAAAAAAAAGGACTGGGGGTGGAGCTCAGAGGGAGTATAACTCATTGGTAGACTGCCCCTGGGTTCAATCCTCAATACCGAAAAAAAAAAAAAGAAAGGGTTGGGGGTATAACTCGAAGGTAGAATGCCTTTGGATTCAATCCCCAGTATCACACACACATTCTCTCTCTCACACACACACACACACACACACACACCAAAAAAAAAAAAAGAGAGCTGGTCATAATTTAGAACTTGATGAATTGAATGGACTTCAACTAGGCACAGTGGCACAGGCCTGCAATCCCAGTACTTGAGAGGCTGTAACATGAGGTTGCTACATTTGAGGCCAGCCTCAGCAACTTAGCAAGATCCTGTTTCAAAAATAGCCCTGATAGCCGGGTGTGGTGGCGCCCGTTTGTAATCCCAGCATTTAGGAGGCTGAGACTGGAGGATCCAGGTTCGCGGCCAGCCTCAGCTACTTAGTAAGGCCCTCCGCAACTTAGTGAGACCCTGTTTCAAAATAAAATATAGGACTGGGGGTGTAGCTCGGAGGGAGAATGCCCCTAGGTTCCATCTCCAGTACTGGAAAAAACAAAACAAAAAAAAAGCCCTGAGTTCAATCCCCAATACCAAAAATAAATAATTAAAAAAAAAAAAAAAAAAAGAGAGCCGGGCGTGGTGGCGCATGCTTGTAATCCCAGCATTCGGGAGGCTGAGACCGGAGGATCCGAGTTCGCAGCCAGCCTCAGCTACCTAGTGAGGCACTCTGCAACTTAGTGAGACCCGGTTTCAAAATAAAGAATAAAAAATAGGGC
>PVLC010044412.1:0-12058 GCA_004027655.1 Graphiurus murinus | reverse complement strand
CTAGATTGCATGTGAACACGAAAATGGCCTTGGAGTTCCGTGGTGCAGGATGATTTCTCCCCACTCTCACACTGCTCCACCTCTCCCACATCCAGTCCTCTATAAATATTTACTCTGTTATATTGTGCAAAAGAATTTCAAAGCTGTAATAACCATCAAAAATCCTTTTGTCTAACTGCATCCTACAAAGGCAGAAACCATATGCAAGATGCCAGTTTAAAAAAAAAAAAAAGGCAAATGAGCAAATGAAAGGGAAAAGAAAGAAACTGCATTCACTTACTTCCTCCTTCGCATCCCAGCTCCTCCTGTTCCTGGAAGGCCAGATTGCTGAGCCAAGAGCAACTGCTTCCTGCACCACAGACACCTCCAGCTCTGCAGCATGGTCTGGAAAGCCTTGGTCTAGTCACTCTGTGCCAGAATAGAGTTGCAATTGGTGTAAATGTCTGACACTCTGGGCAGGTGAGGAGACTCAGGCTGAACCACTGTGATTCCACCAGCACATCTGTCCAATCCCGCTGGCTGCTGTGGGGGGAGTCAGTAGTGAGGGGCTGGACTCAGCACACACATTCTCTATCCCAGGTGGACATGCTTGAAGGAAGAATACAAACTTAATGACCATCACTCATACACTATCAGCAAAAATATTCAGTGAAACTGAGACACTCAGAGGAACACTGTTCCCTGCAAGTGACAGTCCATGAAGGTGTTGGAAAAATCTTTTTTGTGGATGCCATAATTCCAAAGGGAAAATATTGACCTAAAGTTTCTGTCTCCAAGAAAAGAGCAATTCAACCAATAAGGAACTTGAGAATTCCATCATGTGGTGAATGGGTGAGAGAATAGAACAGTCCTAGAATGAAAGAAAAGATACATATGTGAGAACATACATTTTAATACATATACATTAATATATGAGGTGAGGTCATTACAGCTCATCTTAGATCTTTAAGGAGGTGAGATATAACTGAGGGATTAGATTTATTCTCTATTACTCCAGGGGACTAATCAGTACAAATCATAGGAAAAGGGCTGTCATTTGTGGAAATGAGGTCGTCTTGGTTTCCTTGAAACTATTTCTCAGTTAAGTCTTTAGGGTCAGTTTCCTGTTTGTACTATCCCCATAGCACACACAGGGAATATTTAGGCTACCCTAGATTTATCCTACAGAGATAATAAAAAAATCAGGAAATTAAAGTAGATAAGACATACTTTTGGCAGAGCAAGGTAATCCTGGAAATGTATTGGACTCAAAGACTTTATCAATGTATTGGGGAAAGAACATTGTAATGAAAATTGGGAGAAAATAGTGGTCAAGGCAGCAGAAGTTCATGCCAGGAGGACTGGCTCTTAGGTGAGAAGAATTTCTAGTCAGGATATGTCAGTCTTTGCATTTAAGAACAGTGAAGGCAGCAGAAGTGTATGCTCTGAGGGTTGGCTCATAGTTTAGAGGGAATCCCAGAAAAAATATAAGTCAGCCATTGCATTTAAAGACATATCATGCATTTGGATAGGAGAAATAACAGACACATCAAGAATAAACTTACATATGGTTGCGTTTTTGGAATTTGTAGCCTGTTTTTTCAGAATATCTATCTCTCTAGTAGTGAGAATTGAACCTAGGGGCATTCTACCTTTGAGCTATATCTCCAGCCCTATTTTATGTTTTATTTTGAAACAGGGTCTTGCTAAGTTGCTGAGGCTGGCCTCAAACCTTCCATCCTCCTGTTTCAGTCTCCCAGGTACTGGAATTACAGGTGTGCACCACCATACCTGGGTAAGAATCTCTACTCTTTCGTCAGCACTTGGCAGAATGGCAGCCACCCAGCAATAGAGAAATAGTTCCTAAAGCATGTGAGATTTCTTGTTGGAAATCTACTTATCGGGAGCCCCAGGTTGAACCCTCAACCATGAGGCCCCAATAAAGACGCTGCCTGAATGTTGCTGATTCAAACCTCTATTATACCTCTCTCTGTGGGATCAAGGGCACAATACAAGCAGTAACAAACACAGCACAGAAGCCGTCTCTCCAAATAGTGCCTTTCCAACAGACTCCCAATAACCCCTCTCTCCAGCAATCCACCTTCCACTAGCAACCCACACCCTTTCCTCCCAGAACTTCTCCAGCAACCCACTCCAGCAACAACCCAGCCAGCCTTTCCCCAGCAACTCTCTCCTGGGCGAGAGGTGGAGGCTTCTTAAAGCCACACAGGGCCTAAGCCACGAGGCGTCTCATACAGCTCTCACCTGGGTCGGCCACAAGTCGGGCGTGCTGGTGCATGCGCTCTGGCATGCCGCAGCCCTAGAGTGTTTACCACCTGCAGCCACTTCTGGCACTCTGCCAGGCGTCATCTAGAGGCGAGGTCTAGCTGGCCAGACTAGGCCCCCGACATCTATTCAATCTATGGGTCAAACTGTTTCTACAATTGGAATATTAATAGATTAAGAACTTGGCCTTCAGCTTCTTTACCTTTTTTTTTTTTGCAGTACTGGGGATTGAACTCAGGGGCATTCTACCTCCGAGCTACAACCCCAGCCCTATTTTTTATTCTTTATTTTGAAACCGAGTCCCACTAAGATGCGGAGTACCTCACTAGGTAGCTGAGGCTGGCCGCGAACCCGGATCCTCTGGCCTCAGCCTCCCGAATGCTGGGATTACAAGTGTGCGCCACCACGCCCGGCTGCTTCTTTACTATTTTGATTTTTATGTTGTATCACAGCCATCTTTGCTGAAAGAAGATAGCATGGTTGGATTGTTGGTATCATTTTCTTGGGACTGCAAGTCATGGGCAAGACTAGGCTTAGAGGGAAGAGGCTGAGGTAATGAACATTTCAAATATTCTTTCTCTCTCTCTCTCTCTCTTTCTCTCTCTCTCTCCTTGATTTTGGCTTATTTGTTTATTTTAGGAAAGTATCATATTTTTCTTTGTTTCTGAGTGTGAATTGTAATTCTTCCTTGATTTCAAGTTTGTTACCTCAGCTCAGCATTGAAAAAACACCAACATCTGCTTTTTCCATTTTATAATAGTGACTCAGTAGTGGGCACAAATATCAACCTTGATCTTTATATCTAATGTCTGATCTAAGCTACTTGCTACTTTTGTGTCTAAGTCCCTCATAGGGTGAGACCACTTAACCAGAGTTCAGTAGTTACCAGAGCGACCACAAGGTGGCAGTCTCCCTCAGCGGATGCAGTATAAGTGCAGGGTTCATTTCTGTGGATTCTGAATGAATGTGCTTAGAGCATAGCAGAGCTTTTTTCTTATTGGCTGGGTAGGCAACATAGAAGCCACTGTAATTGTTGGGGGTGGAGGGAAGGAGAAAAGCTGATAACAGAAGTAGCTCTCCTGGTAGATGCAAGTCTGTGATTGATCTTAATTGGGAAGAACAATGAAGACATCCATTCACGCTTTATTCATGGTCTTGTGGCTGCAGCTGGACAGTGAGTTGAGGATTTGGGGGCAACAGAGTGTATTACCAGGAACTCTTTAGATATGCAGGGAGAAGACTGGGTTTATACAGGGTTTATGTATTTACTGTTGAAAAAGAAAATTGTGAAGAAATGACCTGCCAACCTCATATTTTCTTTCTCTTTCTGCACAGGGGTGAGCAGAGGAGAGGAGGTGGAGCAGCGTCCTTCTACCCTGAATGTCCAGGAGGGAGACAGCTCTGTTATCAACTGTACCTATTCAGACAGTACCTCTTCCTATTTCCCTTGGTATAAGCAAGAAGCTGGAAAGGGTCCCCAGTTCATTATAGACATTCGTTCAAATAAAGACAGAAATCAAAACCAAAGATTCATGGTTTTACTGGACAAGAAAGCCAAACACTTCTCCCTGCACATCAATGCCACCCAACCTGAAGATGCAGCTGTCTACTTCTGTGCAGCCACCGCACAATGCTCCCCACACACCTGCAGCCTGTCCTCAAACCTGCTGGTGGGGCTGGAACCATGCCTTCTTTCTTTGCTGCAAACTTCCCATGACAGCAGTTGCCATATTGTTTGTGTGCAAGTGGAAACTAGCATACACACACTTAGAAGTATGTAAAACATGAGTTAGTTTCAAGATGACCCAGAATGGGTTAGGACATTTTGTTGGCTAAGTATTGCTCAGTAATTGTTTTCTAATTTATTTTTAATTGTATATATTTTAGGTGTACAACATGATGTCTCCATATACATACACATAGTAAAAAATGGAGAGATGGATGAAGAGATGCATGGGGCATAGAATCATGGAAGGGGTAAAGGGCTTCTCTGCCCCCTCTGGGAACCCCAAATGCAGGCATCTCCATGTGTTCAGCAAAGGGATTCTCAAAGGGAATCAGTGATGCTTTGCCTTGAAATCCAGGCTTTAATGAGGAGATTATATTTGCCATTAAGAATCCTCCCATATAAATAACCTCATAGTATCAACATCAGAATCTGTTATGTGTAGATTTTTAGATAGTTGCATTTTTTTTGCTGATTATAAAACATATGTCAAATATAAAATTGTGTAAAATACAAAAATATGATATTTTTATTCTATGCCCAGAAAATCTGGTCCTAGTATTTGATCAAAAGATGCAAAAAGTAGATATGTAGACTCTACAAGTCCAGAGATATAATGTACCATATGAGGAACATAGTTAGTAAAATTAAGTTGTATTAAGGATTTCTGTCAAATAAGTAGATTTTAGGCATTCTTGTCTAATACACAAAAAGCTACTATACAAAAGAACAGATATATTAATTTGTTTCACTATGTGACCATTCTACTGTTTGTGTATATCCTATAACATCTTGTTCTAAACCTCAATGTATACAATACAATTTAGTTTAAAGAAATATATTATTTATATCCATTTCTGTCTTTCTTGATAAATCTCCAATATTAAAGAAAAGTAAATTTACTATTCAACATTCAATTTTTATTTCTCCTTTATCTTTATTTCTGGCGTATGTGAAAAAATATATATCCATCCATCACCTTATTCAATTCTTACGAGCAGATTACACAAAGAATTTGGTTAATGGAGCTTACTACAAATCTTCTGTTCTTGTCTTCATCCTTTTGCTGGATTAAACATTATCACTAGTTTATTTGTAAAAGCCATATCTTTTAGCGTTGATAAATCAATGGAAATAAAGAAATTGTGTAAATAATAGTTCTCTAATTTCCCACATCTTGTCAAGGGTAGAAAAAATTTAAGAGCTCCTACATTCTTCCTACCCATGGGTATAACTGGTGACTAGTGTGCAGCTGATCCCTCTTGGATGAGTTATGGATGTTAGTTATCAGCTAATCAGATTGGTCTCAGAGTCAATACAATGAATTAGGTTTAAAACATTTGGACAGGAGGGCTAGTATTGTAGCCCAATACTCAAGTGACTTTTCTTATTTCCCTGGCTGTGCTACTAGTTCTTCTCCTAGAGAGGCAAGTGGACTCTTGTTTGCTTCATTTCCCTCAAGACTAAAGACGGAGTATGGCTTATATTTTGTTGGCTTATTTTTCTGGTCATCGGAGAAAGTTAACTGGTTTAACAGTTGTATCTTACTAGTGTTACAATTTACCTAACAGAAGATAAGATATTTTTCAGCCAGAGTGTGCAGGGTCAGTACCCAGTTGTCCCAGATCCAGAAACAATTAAGGTTTAACCCTCACCATGATTGTTATTTTTCCCTATTTGCATCTATAACAAATGTGGTGGCTTGAAGAAACAAATATTCGAGCAGGTTGTTACTTGGCTTTTTCCTTGGAGTTGCATTGAATGACACACTGAACAAGTCCTTAGGTTTGTTGCACTAGCAATGTCTCTGAGCTGAACCATGGCATTCCTGTGCTCATTGCCTCAAGTGAAGCCTCCACCTAAGCAGTCATTTTATTAGTAAATGATCAAGGTAGGATGATTTAGAAATATGTAGCATTATTTCAAAAAATTAAGAAAATTCCACAGAAGGGGAAAACCGAAGGACTCTAAAGAAGAATGTAATCATCAGTGGTTTCAATCCTCTAAATAATCCTATTCCTAACATATTGTATGCACTGTCCACTTGATGCAAACACATTTCTTTCAAGGATCCTGTGTCAACACTCAACTTCTGTGGATCATCTGCTTATGGAACTCTCTGAAGACGTTACTTTAACATCTTTAAGGTGAGTTACTTTTTAATTTATGTCATTTGGTAATGGATGTGTTGTAGTAGTTGGTAAAATGGAAATAAGCATCAGTTTCTTGTTTTTTATTTACTTAAGTTGGAGTAAACAGTACCTACTGAGATCATTTCCACATTGTTTTCAGAATACCAAATTATCCTGGTTTAGGTCATGTAAAGGGTGATTAAATGAAAGGCAAGCTGTTGACATGTTGATGAAAGTATCCTGAGTTAATTTATCTCATTAGGTTTGTAAAAGACTGGATATGTATTGTTCAGGAGTTACATGTGCCTAATGGTGACCAGTTCACAGCAAAGACAACATATGACTTTGTGCGGGGAAAAATGCAGGCCCTGAGAGCTAAAGAAAAGATGCATTGCATATGCCATGGGGCTCGTAGATGTCTAGGGCAGTCGTTAATTTGATTTAGTGTTCTATTGGTTGTTTCCACATTTTAAGAGGCTAGGGAGGTAATAAGAAGAGTGAAAATCAGAGTACGGGCAAAATCTTATGCAACATCCTAGGAAAGTATGCTTCCTTAGATGTAGGTAAGTGATGTGACCCAGGCAGGGAACACAAAATCACATTGATTTTTAGTCATCATGAGTACTGTGGCTGTCTGTGAGAGGAGTGTTTAAACCCACGTAGAAAATAGAAATAAATACTAGTACATACTTATAACCTGTACAGGGAGTGGAATTTTGTGAGCTCCTCTGCAGATACTCAGGTGGTTCCCTAGGACTGTATTCCTGTGTTATGTTCCACCTTGACAGTTTTCAGTGGATTCTGCTGGTTCCAGGAAGGCATGATCTTGCCACATTCCTGCCATCCTAGCACAGTTTTCTCACAACTGTTTATTCAGTGTTGTGGCTAGTATGTCCCTACTCTGATGGGTTGCTTCTGAAGGACATTAGCAGGCATTCATTGAGAATCACCTGGCTCTATCCATAGCCTTTCTGACTTTGAAAATATCTTTGTGCTAATTGATCAAACCAGTCAATCATTTGTCATGTTTCTGTACAAAATTGTGAATCATGTTTTCTGCATCTAAGATAGAATTATGGAGTTTTCCCCTGGATTGCTCTTTATGTTCTTTAAGAGGTCCTTGATACAGACTTCAGTCGGAAAAACATTTATTTAGCATGATCATCTGCTCAAATGTTTTCCCCCAGGCTTTTGTGGTATCTTTTACACTATGGGAATTTGTCTTAATGGCACAAATTTCCTTGAGTAGTAGGAAGCCATGAAATAATTCATGTATTTGGTGTCCATTCTTAATCAGAATACATAAGATAAATGAGCTTAAGAAAAGGTTAAGAAACTTCATTGTCTCCAAAGTATTTGGAAACTTTGAACTACATATTAAAACATATTGACTATCATGTTATTTCTTTGTAACTGGAGGGAGCTACAAATTCAGCTCTGAATTGATTTGGTTTCTGCTCAGGGACTGGATTTTATAATGGAGACCTGAGTGCTTATTGTGTAACCTGCCTGGTATGAATTATTTTCAAAGTCTGCCATGAAAGTGTAAAAATATCTATTCTGAACATGGAAAATTTTTGAATGACAAAGAACAGTTGTGAGATTCCCTTGAGTGAGAAGTATAAAGAAGCTGAATACTCTAAGAAATTGATAATATGCCGTAATTAGTAAATCCCCTCATAGAAAATTTTGAATGCTTTTAGAGAGCAGAACAGCTGCATGTGGTGTCATCAAATTTAATGGAGATTACAGTACAAGATCTGACGATACTGCAACAAATCAAGACAAGTCTGAAATTCCTTTGAGAAGAGCATAAGCTTTGGCTAGGCTGCTAAGAAAGAGATTATCATAAGCAATAGGTCTCCAAGGCATGATCCTATCTTTAATGTTCACAGGAAAGCAAAGATTTATCACAATTACTGATGCCATGGTCAACTGTCCTATGGAGGTGTCTGTGGTCACCCAGGATACGTTCCTTGTAGAGCTGGCCTACAGAATAAGAGCTTGCTAGGATCAAGTAGGTTCCCATTTGAGACAAATGAAAAACTATAAATTCAAAAGTTTGATAATACATTGTCCAAATTTGTGTCTAATTAGGCCTTTATGAACAGAGGTAGTCTGGGAAATCTAAATAGCAAAGAGAAGGGGACTTTTATGAAAGGATGTAATGTCTGATGGCTTCATTCTAAGTGGGTTAGCAAAGATAATTTAGGCTTATTTTCCTGCGGTTTGGTCCACAATACACAAGTGGACCAACATTTTAAATGAGCAGGCATACGCACTTGTTCACAGGTAGTTCAAAAGAGCTGCAGTGATTACTAGAAACAGCTTTACCTTCTATTCATAAAGCAATGAATTTCACCTTAGAATAAGTAACCACGTATATAGGTTTGAGAATGCCCAATTATTACATCACAATCATCTCCCAAACCCATCAGGTATGTTTTTTCCTGAATGAATGACAACCTCCCAGTTCCATCTCAGATGCAAACACTAGGTGTAGCAGTTGGCTGAGTCAATTTCTATCCAATATACCCATGTTTGTTTTCAGGTTTAATGGTTAACAAATTAAGAGCTGATTAATTCAGGGGAAGTGTGGATATGGTGAGACCATCATTCAGGACACAAAGCAGTTAGCCCTGACACACACTAACTTTCTACCCCAGGAAACCTCCATTTTCTGTTCTGTGCAACAGCAGCCACTGCCACAGCAGCAGGTAGACCAGGAGTGCCTTCCTCACCCTGTGAGGCTCCCCTCAATGCAGAGCCCTGAAGTTGAAGAAGTGAAAGATATTTTCCATCTAGAGGAAGAATCTAGACATGGTGCTGTCCAGGCTGCTGAACTTGGTCTTGTTGTCTGTGTGGCTGGGTAGGATGGTCCCAGAGACAGGAGGCTTCATCTGTGACTAGGAGACTGGAGGGCAAGAAGTATCTTATGGGGACTTTGGGAAGGAGAGGCAACAGGGTACAAAAACAGAATTTCTTTGTCTCATACCCCTGATCCCTAAACTTTGTGATATTATTTTTTCCCCTTAGGGTTAAGTATTGCCCCAGAAGGTCACTCAAGCACAGCCAGCAGTGTGGGTGCAGGAGAAGGAGGAGGCTGTGGTCCTGCCCTGCACCTGTGACACCAGTGCTGCAAGTTACACTCTCCTGTGGTACAAGCTGCCCAGCAGTGGGGAGATGGGCTTCCAAATTCTTCATGATTCTTATAACCTGCAGAATGCTACTGAAGGTCGTTACTCACTGAATTTCTAGAAGGCCAGAAAATCCATCCAGCTTGTCATCTCAGCCTCACAGTTGGGGGACTCAGCTTGTCATCTTAGCCTCACAGCTGGGGGACTCAGCAGTGTATTTCTGTGCACTGAGAGAGGCTATAGTAAAAGCACTGTTGGAGGGGGCGTACAGAAACTCAGGGGTCTGCCTGAGACACGCACCTGTTTAGGGACCAAGGCAGGGAGTTGCCATGCCAGACAGGAAGTGGCCAGGGCTGTGCAGCACAGGTGTCCTGTTAAAGGGAAAGCACACTGAGAAGAAATCTCTGTTGGTTCATAGACTACATCAGAGTTGTCAATAATCGAAAATATCCATTTCCCTGAGTCTTTGGATTGAAGGTAGACACAGAGTTTTGATGGAAGTTAGAAAATGAAGAACAATAATAAACAGACTACATTTGAACATCAGACTGAGATGGAAGAATTGGCTAATGAAGTTCAGAAACAAATAGACTGAAAAATTAGTTAAAATCTGTATAAATTTTTAAATATTCAATTGCATTTGTCCAATACATATTTATTAATAAAAATATTACAGGCTTTGTTTTAAAAACTCAGACCTTGGAATCTCTTTTGTGTTTTCTGTTTTAAAAATATCATGTTATGTTATTCTACTTGATGGATTAGTTTGATGTAGGTTTGCTTGCTGTGTGTGACTGGTCCTCACAGTTACTTTGCAGAGTTGCTGCTATGTGGAGTACCTTGTGCTCAGACTTTGTTCTGTCTTCTTCACATGTGGAGAATGAAGAGCTCAGCTTCCACGCTGAAGGTTAACCTGCCTATCACCATTCGCATCCACAGATGTTTGAAAATTTGTAGATTTAACAAAGACATGTGGAGAGTCTCCCCCACAGAGATACAAACCTCTTTATTTGTATATCTAGAAGGCATCTTTGTGTGTGTGTGTGTGTGTGTGTGTGTGTGTGTGTGTGTTTGTTACTGGGGATTGAACCCAGGGTCATTCTACCTCCGAGCTATACCCCTTGCCTTATTTTTAATTCTTTATTTTGAAACAGGGTCTCACTACGTCATGGAGGGTCTCACTAAGCAGCTGATGCTGGCCATGAACCTGCGATCCTCCTGTCTCAGCCTTCCAAGTACTGGGATTACAAGGGTGTGCTACCATGGCCAGCTGGCATCTTTCTCCTAAAATTTTACCACCTTATTAATGTATTAAATTCCTCCTTTAACTATAGTGTTTCCATAAAATTTATTTATTTGTATTGATTTTATTTGTTTCATTCTACACCAATCTCAGCAAGTAGTTTTGTAGTAAATCTAATGACATGTAAGGGTAAATCATTTTTCAGGACTATACTTTTCCAAGAAGTTTTTGATAACTCTTGCACATTTAATACACTATAAAAGCTGGCAACTGTGTCCTTTTTTCTTCATATTCAATAATGCTCCACTATGGTGTACTAGGTTTCTCAGAGAGAATTTGCTGATCTTGATTCACTGGCAGTGATGGTTGGTCCCCTCATTAGCACCCAAATCAGAAACAGGCCCCATCTTGGGTACTAGAAAGTTTGGGTTGGCAGGTCCCTGTCCTTGTGCCCATCAGGAAGTTGGTATCTGCTACAGAATGTTGTAAATCTTTTTCTCTTTTTTAAAATAAAATAAAAGCTTTATAGAACTGTAAAGAACAAAAACCAAAAAACCTTTTCACCAAAGCATGAAAAGCTGGAGGTGGTAGCATACACTTATAATCCCAGTACTTGGGAGGCTGAGACAGGATCACAGGTTCAAAGCCAGCTTTGGTAACTTAACAAGGCTCTCAGCAATACAGCAACACCCTGTTTCCAAATAAGAAATAAAAATGGTCTGGGGATATAGCTTGGAGGTAGAATGTCTACAGATCCAATCCCCAGTACCAAAAAAAAAAAAAAAGATTGAAAACCAGAACATTGGGATTACATTTAATAAATATTTAACAGGAAACATCAACTTATTCATTGTTTTTAATTCAGGCTATTTTTCTCAATTAATAATTAACTTTTTATGTTTTTCAACTATATTTTGAAGTTTCTTATCTTTAAGTGAATTTCTCTAAATCTATTATTATATATTTGTGTGTGTATATATTTAATTTAATTTTTTTACATATTCTTTTTATAAGCTATTTAATAAGTCATGTAGATTATAGAGTTCAGAGTTTTTAAGTTTCAAAGTTGCAATGTACTCATATTGTGTAGACCATTAAAGTTTCAATGGTGTTAGCTCTTATATAAAGATACAAACATTTAATTTAGGAAATTAAACAAAAGAATGCAGCTTGATTTTTAAATAAAACTTAGTTAAAAATATTCAGGGCTTATTGTGTGGCAAACTTTCAGCAGAGTATTCACTTCATTTATTGACTTTGTTATAACTCTAACATGAAAGAGCTTGATTTCTATACTATGAGTTTTCCTTACCCCTATCAATCTTATTCATAGCATCAATGGTTTGGCTCTTAGAGGGATATGGAAGAGGTAGAGTATGAATTCTCTTTTTGATCCTGTCCTTCCTTGACTTCTTATTACTTCCTATGATTTCAATTCAAACACTTTATGACATTTCAGTGGATTGCAGGCTGGCCCAGAATAGATATATGAGAAAATAAAAGCTCCTATTAAAATGTCCAAGCCAATTGTGTGTGTGTGTGTGTGTGTGTGTGT
>PVLC010044411.1:0-12152 GCA_004027655.1 Graphiurus murinus | reverse complement strand
CCTGGTTAGATCTGTTAATTCCATGGTCATTAGTCCATTGCCTTCTTTCTCTGTAAAGTGACTTCAAGTCAGAAGCAATCTACAATATTTATGATTCTAACTATTATTACAGGTCAGCCACCTTAAATTATTTTAAAAGTTGATTTGAATGACATTATCCTTATATTTAAAGTCATCTTAAGTTTTATTTTAAGAAATATGGAAAATAAACGTTGAGAAAATGCTTATAAACCGTGATGCTTACAAAACAAAATAATATAAAGATTCCATTATGATGTTTAAGAGTTTAAATTTTGTTGATGGAAGTGTAAGTAGGAGAAGCAAACAAAAATATAAAATAGGCGTCTACTGAAGTGATGGTAATTTATGTCCCTTCAATGATGGAAGGGTCCCATGTACTAGTTGCCTTGCCCTCCTGGGTGCAGTGCTATCCTCGTGCTCAGGCCTGGTTGCTGCTCCTGGCCAGTGGAGGTCTCATGGGAGGTCATGACAAGAGAAAGGGTTTTTCATTAGATTCATGCACAGCCTGCATCCCTGCCACCATAGCTGCTTTGAGTCCATTGATCAGGTACCAGGGGAAACTAGTGGACATCTCTAAGACGACAGAAGCCAATGAGTCCTCCTAATTATTTAATGCTCTCTCCACAGTTGGGTGATTTTCAGAGAGCACACAGATAGAGACACATAGTCTCAGATTCTGAGCTCATTCTAAGGCATTTATCCAGCTCCGGCAAAAACTTGCCCATCACCAATTCTCCAATATTATTCCTTCTAAGCCTCTGACTGTCTGGCCAAACCATTAGCCACTGTCCAGAAATTAGATGTAGATCATTACTTTGGGCAACCTCTTCTGGATGATTAGGTTCACTGCCAAACATCTGCTCCCAGGAGAATTTTTATTATTGTGTATTGGGCCACACTTGAGTGGAGTTATGCCCTATGACAATTTAGAACCAAGAAAATCCACTGGCCCATTGCCATGTGTTGGAGAATTCATGAGCCACAGGGATGTCACTGAATCCCTCCAGGATCCTGCAGGGAGTGGGACTGGGATGAGGCCTGGGTGGGACATAGGCCTGGGATTCCCATAATTGCATTTGAAGGAACTCTGGACCAAGGCTACCAATGTTGTGGCCCACATTCCTTTTGGTTCTGCCTTGCATTTTGATATCTCTGGAAAACTATATCAAGATACCACGCACTTGGGAGGTGTAGCCACCACTCCTCCTTCCAGGTCGACCCTCCAGTACAAACAGAGGCTGTCAAAGAACATCCTGCCTCTGTGGTGGGCAGAAATCTGCAGACATTCAGGGAGAAAAAAAAAAAAAAAGAATGCTTTGGAAATGGTTTCATTTCTGAGAATTTCAATTTCCAAAGCTTCCCCCAATAACCACATTTTTCTTGGAGTTTGAGATCAGAGGTAGACTACCCTGGTGGCCTTTTAACCCTAATTAACCCACTAGCCCAGTCAGTGCCCCCCCCACTTCATTTAACTATGTGATATAGCTTATAAAAAGATGCGGCCTCTAGTCTGGTCAAATACTGTGCATTCCACAGTTCTTGCTCAGGCCACATCCTTCCCCACGGAGCCGCTGCCTGATTTTTCCAAAGTTGATATTAATATCACAGACCATTATAATATAGTTATTTTCATGGAAGGCAAGGAGGAAGTCACGTGGCTTTAATTGGTCTCATGGGGCCTGAAAGTCTCCATTTAGCATGTTGTTTTTACTCACATAAGCGGCAATGAAGTGGAAACCGTGAGGAAGTCACTGTGATTGTATTAAATGAGTAGATTTTTTCCTAGAACTTGTTTGGGTCATGAGTCATTATTCCTTTTTTAATTGTATGGACACAGGTAGCAGTTGAGTCAAAGGTACACGTGCATTTTCTTAAATGCACACACAACATACACAAACATTCATTGTGTGCCACAGGCCATTGTTGATTTCTCTTATTTTAACCTCTGCTGGGATGTCATCTTATTAAAGGGCAGAGATGCAGAGAAGCTAAACCAGAGCCTATGAGTTTTTGTAATTTGGGAGGAAGAAATTTGAAAGCTTTTGAAAATAAAATATATATTTCGTCCTCTTTAAATTAGTGAACCAAGAGGGTTTCATATCAAAATGTCAATATCAACATACCCCAGTACTTTTCAAAAGTAAAAAGACTTTTCTAATGGACCTGTTAGGTTGAGTAGGGCCTGAATTTTTACTCAGCTTCACAAACTAAGAGCTATGTCATATTTGTACAGTGATATTTTAAAATATTGCAGAGCTGAGAAATGATCTGTAAACCACAAGGGACCCAAAAGAAAAAGTTGAGGCTCAGAAGAGCCTTATCATGGTGTGGAGGTTTTCATGGGTGAGATGAATGAACATGGGAAATTTTAGATGGAAAGGCTGAACTGGTCCAAGATCTGTGAGCCCTCCTCTTCTTCCCAGGTAAACAGATACATTAATGCCATGTTCTTGGGAATGTCTCCACTAACAAAGTGATGAAATTCTATTTTTCAGCCAACAAATCACATGAAAGTAAGCATGAAAGTTCGAAGATGCTGATATGAGAATAACTCTTAGGTTCCATTGGCATGAGACAACTTCTTTTTATAAAGACTTATCAGAAAAGCATCTATTAAATCTTCCTCAAGATGGCAGCACTGATGGAGTGTGAATTCTGCTTCTCTTGGACATTCTTAAAAAACAAAAATAAGATTATGATAAGAAAAAATTATAGTTTCTCTCAATCAGGGAGAGCTTTACTCTGGTTCACCCTGAAGGCTGGATATTAATACGAATAAGCTTCCACAATTCTTTATACAATATTAATGAAATTTCATTCGTATTTTCAGTAAATCACAGTTAATAAACAAATGCACATTGACTTAGTTACATCAAGGTACTAAAAAGAACAGTTCACATAAGACCTGTTCACTTCATACAAACAAATAGATGGCCTCAGATGTGACAATTCCTCCTGAATATCCAGTCTTTATACAAACGTGCACACATATTCTCACCAGAACACAGGGCAAGAGGATTGTGGCTCTATTCAAGTCACTTCCATTATCAAAAACATGTCCAAAAAGGCAGAGCCTAGTGACAGTTTTTAACTGTTTTCACTATTACAGGAGAGACCACATCACCTCACTGAGCTTTCTAAAGTTATGGAGGTTAAAAAACAATGTACAGAGGAAATTCTGAATTTCCAGTGACACTGCATGACAGGGAGCTGTACACAAGCTACTGGAGAAATGTAGGATAGCTTACTAATGATTCAGAACCAGTTACTCAGTTTGTGAATGGACTAAGGACTTTGATTATACTCCTCCTTCTCCCTTCTTGGTCATTTAATTGCTCATAAAAGTTCTATGAGGAACTTTGGAGTTCTATTTGTAGCAGGAAGTAAAAATGAGCTCATATAGTGTGTCTGGTTTCTTTTGAGTCATTCTAGCTAGAATGATTTAAGGAGAAAAGAGTGAAACGATTGGCAAACTTGAGGTTCAGGGCTCATCTGTGGATTCCAATTGCCCATACCATCCACGTCCAAGTCAGAACCAGAGCTTCAGAGGCAGGGAATGAGGAACTATAAGAAATAGAGGGAATGATTTGTCAGCTACTCATATTTTTGCAAATGTAGAAACTGATGCCCAGAGAGTATATAACAGATTTGGCCAATGTCACAAAACTCATTTTAAGTAGAATAAAGCAGTATGAAAGTCATTTAATATTTGATAACTAGCATCAAGTATATTATATTGAATATATATAATTCAATAAAAGTTCCATCTTTGGCTCAGATTTTTAATAACAGTTGTTTTCCATCACAGAGCCTCAGGGACAAGTTTATAAGTCATCTGTTAATAATATTTCGTTTCAGAACACACTGTCCATCAGGCAATCATAGTCTGCTAGGAGGTGGCATGCCTTTTGCTTTACAGATGGGAACAGAGAGGGATCTATCTGCTGACTGAAGCCTGGAAATGCCTTTGAGCCACTAGTCAGCCTGCTACTGTTCCTGCAGAGATCTTGAAGAACTGCCCAACGTTAAGACATCTACTCACACTGGGAGGTAGGCAGAGGGAGGAGGGGCAGAAAAGTAATAATTATGCATCTCTCCATCCACTTCTTGTCACTGTACAAATTCTCCCCTATTACATCCTGATGGTGTGATTTTAAATTTCACTAAACCTAGAGGAAGGAAAGGCTTCCTATCAACACCAGAGAGGTAATACAGTTTGGCACTAGAAGACATAAAATTCTAGTTACACTTGGGACAGCTTCAATTGCAATTCATAATAAACTCTAACATAGGGCTGTATACTACAGATGATCAGCTCCAGAATAGAAAGATTTCTGCAGAAACATAGTGGACATAGAAAGCGACTTTTGCATGGAAGAAGACAGGAAGACTACAGAGATAAGGGGAAAATAGAGCCTCCAGCAAATGATCAGGTTCTTCTCAATCTCAGAAAAATCAGGAAAAGAATATTAACAGCACCTGGGATTGAAGAAAAGCCAAATATGCCATCTATAATATCTTACCACACAGACTTACAAAAAGGAACCACTGGAGAAAATGACAGAATCAGCGAAATTCCAGAGGAAAGTGGAATAAGAAAGACTTTTCTTTTCTTCTCTTTCTTCGTCATCTTCCTTCCTTTCTTTCTTTCTTTTTCTTTTTATAACACAGATAAAAGGTTCTGGCAATGTGGGGTTGTCTTAGAATTCTTACTGGCCATACTTACTTCTCTCATTCAAACTTTGATACGAATGACACACAGTATTTTCTGTTAATTAAACCTCTCACACTAACTTTGTGGGAAGTGTTTATTTCAGACATTCCCAGGATCCAAGGGGAAAAAAATTCTCCAAACACAGAAAATTTCCCAGAAACTAATTACCTAGCAGAATTCATCAAAATGGCCTTGGTTAACAAAGCTCCTCACTATTTCTGAGCAGGTGAGACACTTCTGAATGGCACTCCGTTGTTTTCGTTTTCTTCTTCTCCTTCTCCTTGCCCCCTTCTTCTTGATGGTACATTGTGGCAGGTGGAGGTGTGAAGGGAGGGCAGAGGTCCAGGAGAGTGGACTCAGGAGGAAAGAAGGTGCTTTGCTGGGTGTGAGACAAAGGGTCTGGGAGAGGTGAAGCCAACTGGGAAGCTGTTGCTCTCAGCTGAGCACAGGAAAAGTGCTCAGAAAAAAGAACAAATGATGGTTCCAGCTTCCTTCAGTCTTAATATAGAAGGCCCCCAAAGGCTCAAAACAATTTTAGAAAGAGTTGCAGGGCGGGATGGAAAAGTATTGTGCACCTTTAAGGAAATGAAAGGGAGGGCGGACAATAGTGTTTGAATGTGGCTGCGACAGTCTTGGTGGGATAGTCTCAGTTCTGATCAACTGCATCCTTCTGACCCTGAGACACATATTGTTAAATTTTCTAAAGAAAAAAAAATGTTTTGGAAAGAACTCTCTGAGTTATTCTATTTTACAACAAACTATTTAAGGCTGGGCTGTTAGTACTTTGACGTATTTGTGTCATTTAGAAGGATGAATAGACAAACTCTCAAGTCTTATTTCCCTTCTCACTGAATCCTTATGTAATTAAAGTGACCAAAGAAGAGACAGTCTGACTTGATTTAATAGAAAAAGAATTTTATAAATGCTGTGAAAAAAATGTCACCAGAAATCAATAAAAATACTTCAAATACAGTATTTCTCCATCTATCATTTAGTTTTCGTTCCTCTTGTTATGTGATTTTAGCAATAACACAAATCTTATGTAAAATGGGGCACTGTCATTACATATGCACGATCTGTTTATGAACTCAAGAAGTGAATAGCTCCTAGCATTTCTTCTTTGTTTGAATTGAGGCCTGGTTTATAGTTCTTGCCAAAGATTGTGGATCAGTGTATTTGATCACTGACTATGCTTGGGAATACTTACTCTATGATATTTAACTATCAGTTATCTTGGGAATAGTTACTCTATGACATTTAACCATCAGTTATCAACTGCTGCATAACAAATGACCCCCTAATAGAAAGTATGTAGAATAACATTTACTGCTCATAATTTCTGTAAGTCATGCATGTGAGCAAGCCTTAGATGGATGCATTCTGGATTCAGGTCTCTTGAAAACTTGCAATGCAAGTGTCAGCTAGGGCTACATTTTTCTCAAAGCTTGACTGAGAATCTCCTCCCAAACTCACTCATGGGGTTGTTGACAGATTCATCAGTTTTTTATGTCAGGCCCTCTTCACAGGCCTGAACACACTATGGGAGTATATTTCTCTCCACATAAAGCCTCCAGGAAAAAGACAGTTTGAGAGAAGGCATCCAAGACAGAAGCCATAGCCTTTTTTTTTTTTTTTTTTTTGCAGTACTGGGGATTGAACTCGGGGGCATTCTACCTCCGAGCTATAACCCCAGCCCTATTTTTTATTCTTTATTTTTGAAACAGGGTCTCACTAAGTTGCAGAGTGCCTCACTAGGTAGCTGAGGCTGGCCTCAAACCCAGATCCTCTGTTCTCAGCCTCCCAAATGCTGGGATTACAAGCATGCGCCACCACGCCCAGCGTCATAGCCTTTTTGTAATCTAATTTTAGTAGGGACTTCTGCCATTTTTGCAACATTCTATGCATTAGTTCAACCACATGAGAAAAGAAGAGAATTTGAGTTTGTCTCTCTTTCCTCAAGTTCCACATCCATAGATTAAACTATAATGTACCTGTAATGAATATGTGCAGACTTTATTCTTGTCATTATTCCTTAAACAATACAGTATAACAACTATTTACATAGCATTTACATTGCTTTAGATATCATAATTAATGTAGAGATTATTTGAAGTATACAGGAGGACATGTGAAGATTATAAGCAAATACTGTCCCATTTTATACAAGGGACTTGAGTATTCCCAAATTTTGGTATCCATGGAGGGGAGTCCTGGAACCAATCCCCCACAGATACTGAGGGATGACAGTAGACAAAGACCTCAATACCAGGAGGCAGGGATCATGGGGGAACATCTTACAGCCATCTAGTGCAGAGTATGTGATCAAGAACAGCAGCCTGAGCCGGGCGTGGTGGCGCACGCTTGTAATCCCAGCGTTCGGGAGGCTGAGACCAGAGGATCCGAGTTCGCGGCCAGCCTCAGCTACCTAGTGAGGCACTCCGCAACTTAGTGAGACTCAGTTTCAAAAATAAAGAATAAAAAATAGGGCTGGGGGTATAGCTCGGGGGTATATGCCCCTGGATTCAATCCCCAGTACCGCAAAAAAAAAAAAAAAAAAAAAAAAGGACAGGTAACTACTACTAATATTAAAAGTACCAGCTGAACTTTATTTTGGGTGATTTATATACAGGTAACTTGTAAAGCCATAATCTGAATGATCTACCCAACATTGGAAACAAAGCATGACAAATGCCCTGTTATCGCCACTATCAAATTAAGAGACAAAAGAGAAATAGTGTCTTCACTGTGAGGTATTGGTCATGCTGCGTTGGTCATGGTTACACTTCAATCATTTGTTGTATGTAGCAACTTGACATATGAACTGCCTTTGAGGGAAATTTGGTTTAGAAGCCTCAAGACTTAATCTCAGAACAATTTATTACTGAATGTACATGGTCTAAATGTAACTAATCTTACCTCAAGTTGTGTGTGTGTGTGTGTGTAAGAGAAATACTAGGTTAACTGTGTCCTGTAAATGAGGTGGAAGATCCCTTCAACATTTTGCAGCCACCATCTCCACATTATGATAAAAGCAAATCTATCGCAATTTGAAATCCATGTCCTCCCTACATGAGTGGGAAATATTTTCAAAATGAAATTTAAAAAATAGCTAAATATTATTTTAAAGGAAAGAAAATACGAAGAACTTGTTAGCTTATCAAAATTTGATTTTCTAATCTATTAAGGAAATGTACTCTGATTTGATTTTCTTGGAATCTGTGACTTAGAATTTACCTCCTTATTCTCTAGAAAATTTTAGGGCAAGGCTAATATAAGCATTCTACACTTTCCTACAGTTACAATATATCACACATTTATAAAGTGAATATGGTATGTTTGGAGCTCACCTTGTTATCTTTGAGAAACCCAAGTACATAAGAGCGCCTACCTTAACTACTCAACCTCTCTCAACCAAATATTCACATTTTCCTTAGCCAGAATACTTACTGCCTCCCTTCTATAAATATGACATGATCGCAACCCTGAGAAGGCTTTCCTTCTCCAGCATTTGTAATCCTTAAAACTATTTCATTTAGTTGTTAGAAATACAGCAAAATTGCACAGTTAGGAAAATTGTTGAGACTATAAAAGCATTTTGGCTCCTTTCCCTTGATCCAGAAGGTACTGTGTGTTCTTTGGATCCCAGACAACTTTATGGGCAGTTCCAGATAAGGTATCCAATAACTTCACTCCATGTCCCCATTTTTCTTGCCCTCATTCCAGAAAAAGTTGGATTGCTGCCTCCCAAATAATTTTATTGTGAGGAAAGTTATTATGAAAACATACTCCACTGGTGTTCACTGACCTCCAAAGCACACTCCCTAATTAAGTGCAAATGGGAAACTGACTTGGAGCAGGTTGTCTCTGATTTTGGACTTGGGAGAAGTCTTAAAGTTTATGAACTCGATATGCAAGCTCTGTCTGCCAAACGAGGAATTTCTTATTTCATTTGGTGACTGCACGGAGATTATATAATGATCTTCAGAAAGTGGTGAATGCTGAGGATGCGTAAACCATCTGTCTATGCTGAAAAGTCAAAATATGCACTGCCCCCACAATATGTCTCCGGGCATAACTAATTATTTATCCAGAGAAATTTCATCATAGAGTTTTTTTTTTTTATTTTAACATTGAGTTTTTACATAATAATAAAATTTTACAATACAAAGGAGGCAATGGTTGTATCCATGCTCTATGAGGCTAGAGTTGTTCAGCTTTAATATTTAGAGAAATCTGAAGACCTGGCAGAGAGGAGGGGGGGGGAGGAAGGGAGGGAGAGAGAGAGAGAGAGAGAGAGAGAGAGAGAGAGAGAGAGAGAGAGAGAGAGAGAGAGAGAGAGAGAGAGAGAAAGCAACTTAAATTTCATCTTCGCCGCTTGGTACTTCCCTCCCCAGCCAGCAGGCGGCAGCAGTAGCAGAAGAAGTGAAGCTAGCTTCCTTCGCAAGATACATAAACACAGGCATGTGTTGCCTGAGGTTTCTCTGCTCTCCAGTGACCCTCACTAGAAGAAATAGCCTCTAGTGTGGTTATGAATTCCAGTTCTGCCATGCACTAGCTTAAATTAAGACAAATACATAGGATAATAATAGTAACTGATGTGTTTTGAGAGCATACTCACAGCCAGGCATTTTGTTAAGCACTTTGAATGCATTATTTCATTTTATCTTTTGGCAACTAGGATGAGATAGGTTTATTACTTGCATTTTAAAGATGAGAAATCTGAGGCTCAAAATATTATGTAATTTGTTTACGCTTAACTAGTTAAAACTATAACCACTAACAAATAATGAGAGCTGACCCAGGCATCAAGTCTTACCCTTACTCAATTTGTTTTTGTTGTACTTTTCATTTTTAAAAATCTTTTACCAGACAAAGAAGATGCAAATGTTTTTAGTTAGTATTTTTAAATTAATACTCACAGTGCAAACCATGGAATACACAATTATCAGGTGGATTTGAATGCATCTATGTTCACACTCAGAGTAAGTCAAGAAAAGGCCAATTTCCCCCCAAATTATCAAATTAGCTAGCAATGATATTACTAAATGATATAGCTGACTCAGGTGTTATACATTCTCTTTTTCTTTTCATAGCAATTGAATAGATACCATTTGTCATTCTGAGCCGTTGTAGTTATTTTGGCAAAATGGGATATAGTTAACATCCCAGGGTTTATATTCAGACAGATGGGGTTCTCATCTCAGCCTTGTACTTCCTTTTCTGAGCCTCAGCACCCTTATCTGTAAAAGGGATCATTAGGAGTGCAGGACTTGTTTGATCATTGAGAGGGTTAAAAAAGCTAGTGCAGGTAAAATAGTTAGCCTGGCTCCAGTACATAGGAAGTACTCCATAGCTATTATTATTCTGACACAATGTCAAAACTTGGAAAATAACATAGAGAATTCAAACAAATGTCAGATGTTTTGGTTCTGGGTGCCAAAAGTCCAGATGTTTGAGAAACCCCTTATAATTAATTGTGTTTGTTGGTGTTCACCGGTGTTGTTGGCTCAGTGTGATCACAGATTATGTTAGAGGGCAAATAGGGGTTAATGTTCTCCCCATTCATGCACAGTCGTCCTTTGTTAGGAACTAAAAATACTGAGGCACAAAGGCTTCCCCTTTCCATGTCTGCCGAAAAGATTACTGACAGTCAAAAAGCAACTGTGCTCTTTACAGGCACTTAAACTCCTTTTAAAAATGAAAAAAAAAAGGCATTTCTTTGCTTCCTAGACTTTCTTTTCAGCTTGAAAATATATCAAAAAATCTAAATATGATCTAATTTTCTTCACTCTATGTTAATCCTGGACAGTCCAGAATTTACAAGAAGATCATAGATCTACTAATCTCCCTTAAAGTCATTACATACTATTTTAAATAGTTGGCTTCTAGGGCAAAATTGGTGACTTTTTTAAATTATGAATTCCCATAAGTCACAAGCTCCTTTTAAAAATTTGATAATATTCAGCATGTAAAGTCAGAACTTACAAAGTAAGTATATTGGGAAGCAATTACTTGTGTCACAGAAAAATTGATCACAGAAAATAATTAGATAAATACTTTTCCTAACAAGTGTAAAAATATGATTTTACCCATTGACTTCTCAAATATCTCTATTTCATTGGTCCTGTTCTTATTTTTCTCAATGTTCTCCTTATTTATTCCATATAATTTTATGCTTTGCAAAATTATGCATTGTTTAACTTCACAATATTTTTATGCTCAAATAAGACAAAATTATTCCCTTTCTATTACATTCAGAGTATAAGAAAAATAAAATCTATAAATTTTCCAGAATCTACTCCTCATCTTGGGTGCTATAATTAACCAGTCAAAAATAGGGTGGGCAGATGGTTCTAAAATTAAGATTTAAAAATGTTATTTTCTATAAAAATATTAATTACCCCGTTCTTATAAGATCTGTTTTTCTAAAGTTAGAATCCACTTCTGTTTCCTGTTTCTGATTTTTTTTTTGTACTAAGAATTGAACCCAGGGGCATTCTACCTCCAAGCTACACCTGCAACCCCTTTTTATTTTTTATTTTGAAACAGGGTCTCACTAGGTTGCTAAGAGTCTTGCTAAGTTCCTGAGTCTGGTCTTGAACCTGAAATCCTCCTGTCTCAGCCTCCTTGGCATTACAGGCATGTGCCACCATGCCTGGCTTTGTTTCTCTTTTTAAAATTCGAAGGAAGACTATTCTAGACCAACCAGCAGACAAAACACTTGGGCTGACTACAATATCAAATGGTGATCTAGAATCATACTCCCAATTGAAGAGAGCTGCAAGGGAGATCCCCAGAGATTCAGTCCCAAGTATATTGGTGTAAACTAGGAACCAAAGTGTCCTCCTCAAAGACCCTTGGAAATCAATTTGTTCTTGATTAAGCTGACAATGACTAAAGAGGAAGACCCAGTTCATCTCCTCTGGTTGTAGGTAAATCTGGAGAATGATTCAAAGTGGAGATGTAGCAAATATAGCATTAATCATAGAGAAATGTGTCTAAGGGAAGATTATTAACTCTCTCATGCCCCTGGCTTTAATACTCTGTAGGACTGTTTGTGAACTTGTTGAATCAATTAGCAGCTATATAGCTAGCATCTAGCACATAAGAGATGTTCAATGAAAGTCTGATCCATTACAACAAAAATTGATTACAATTGTAACATTATGCCTTTGAGGAAACTGATAACCTCAAAAATTTAAGTGAATATCCTAGCTAGTCAGCTACTGAGTCCCTTGCCAGTCAGCTACTAAGTCCCATAGCTGTATCTTCAGACTTTCAGTCCAATACTTGCAAATTCTCTTCTATGTCTCCATTATTTCTCTGCTGTTGAAGAGACTGGCAAAGGGGGTGGTAGAAGAAAGGAGTAGATCAAGATGAAAAGGAAGGCTTGCCAGCTCACTGCAGAGATGAGAGC
>PVLC010044410.1:0-12172 GCA_004027655.1 Graphiurus murinus | reverse complement strand
CTTTTTTTTTTTTTTTTTTGTGGTACTGGGGATGGAACCCAGGGGCATTCTACCTCCAAGCTATACCTCCAGCCCTACTTTTTTATTCTTTATTTTGAAACAGGGTCTCACTAAGTTGCAGAATGCCTCACTAAGCAGCTGAGGCTGGCCACGAACCCAGATCCTCCAGTCTCAGCCTCCGAAATGCTGGGATTACAAGCGTGCGCCACCATGCCCGGCTATTTGTAATCTTCTGAGTTGCTGGGATTATAGGTGTGCACTGTTGTACCCCATTGAGTTTTAAAATTTTCTTTTCCAAACATTTGTCTTTGGAAAAGGGAGTATAGCTCACTGGTAAAATACTTGCTTGGCATGCAGGGGGCCCAAGGCGGGGCGGGGCGGGGGGGTTGACACTATGGTAAAATTAGGTATATAGGTAAATGAGAGCTTTAACAATCTAGAAATAAACCTTCAATTGATTTTGGGCAAAGGGGTCAAGGCAACTCAATGGGAGAAAGGGTAGTCTTATCAACAAACAGTGCCAGGATAATTAGAGATCCAAAACCAAAATTTAGACCCCTTGCCATACATAAAAATTAATTCAATATGGATTATAGACCTAAAACTATAAAACTAATATGGAAAATTCTTCATACCTTGAGCCAGGTTAAAAATTGTAGATATGACAGCAAAATATGACCTATAAAATTAAAAAAGTATTAAACTGGACTACATAAAATTTTGTTCAGAAGAGTTCTTTTCTCTCCTACTTTCTTGTTTGTAATTGTTAAGAATAACTGAAGAATATGCTGGAAATGCAGTATTTTGAGATAGGGAGAAATTGCCTGAAACAGGCAGGCCTCAGTCCTGTCCCTCCTGGGAAATGTACACTTCCAGTTCAAGGAGGAACTGCCTGGGATGAACCTGGGTGCTTATTCCTCTCTCCCCTGGAAATAGGACACCCTTCAAAACTTTGCCCAATGAGTCTCATGGACCCTGATATATATGACCAGGTTGGGTTACCTTTCTAGGTCCTTCAATTGTGGTGCTGATGGGGCACAGAAAATCAAGACTTCATCCCCACTGAGGGCCTCTCAAGGCAGATAAGTGCTTTCCTACTGATCTACACTTCCAGCTCCTTGAGTCTTGGGGGCCTGGCTCCCAATGAGTCCTCGGCTTCCTGGTCCCTTACTGCCTGTGTGTAATAACTGTGCTTCAGGAAACTTGTTGCCTATGACTGTGTCCTATCTCACTGGACTGACACATCTTGGTAACCGGGGTATAGTGAACATAGTTTGCAAAACTGGCACAAATTTCTCTGTTTATGCTGGTGATGGAGGCAGCAGCCATAGCTTCAACATGCAAAATGACCCCGGGAGAGTTTGTGGACTGTATTAGCTGTGGAAACGCTTTTCCAGCAACTGCATCACTGGCACTAAGGACCACATGTCAACCCAGGTGAATGTGGCCAGAATTGACAAGGTCAGCACTGGGCGTAGTGACATACACTTGTAATCCCAGTACTTGGGAGGCTGAGACAGGATCATAGGTTCACAGCCAGCCTTAGCAACTTAGTGAGACCCTGTTTCAAAATAAAAGAATAAAATAGGGCTGGGGGCATAACTCAGAGGTAGAATGTCTCTGGGTTCCATCCCCAGTACCAAAATAAATAAATAAATAGCCAGGCATGGTGGCGCACGCTTGTAATCCCCATACTTGGGAGGTTGAGACCGGAGGATCCAGGTTCGTGGCCAGCCTCAGCTACTTAGTGAGACCCTCTGGACTTAGTGAGACCCTATTTCAAGAAAAAGAATAAAAAATAGAACTGGGGGTGTAGCTCAGAGGTAGAATGCCCATGGGTTCAAAATAAATAAGCAAATAAATAAAACTTTTTTTTTTTTTTTTTGTACTGGGGATTGAACTCAGGGGCATTCTACCTCCGAGCTATACCCCCAATTTTTTATTCTTTATTTTGAAACCGAGTCTCACTAAGTTGCAGAGTGCCTCACTAGGTAGCTGAGGCTGGCCTCGAACCCAGATCCTCCGGTCTCAGCCTCCCAAATGCTGGGATTACAAGCGTGTGCCACCATGCCCAGTTCAACTTTTTTTTTGGCGGTACTGGTGATTGAACCCAGGGGCATTCTACCTTCGAGCTACACCCCCAGTCCTATTTTTTATTCTTTATTTTGAAACAGGGTCTCACTAAGTTGCAGAGGGCCTCACTAAGTAGCTGAGACTGGCTGCGAACCTGGATTCTCCTGTCTCAGCCTCCCAATACTGGGATTACAATTGTGCACCACCACATCCAGCCTAAAACTTTCTCTTTATACTGTTGAGCCACATCCCTTGTCCTTCTTTTCCTAACAACTGTCATGATGAGTGAGTCAGATTCCATTCTCCCATTAGCCAAAGTCAATGGCATCATCTCAAAGAACTTCTGGCTGAAGAGATTTGAAGATGTGGAATATTTGTCATAAATAAACAGTGAGAAACAGGGTAGAGGCAAGTTTAGCACAGTGAACAGAGAGGGTCTGACAGACCAGGCTTATTGTCAAAGAGGAGGGGCTGCTACCACTTAGAAGCTGCCTAGGACAGAGCCCTCAGCCTGGGGGCTCAGGGGCTCTTGCAGCTGGATGGTTGATGGGAAGGAAGGATGATAAGTGGGACGTAATCACACATGTAAACACCCTCCCCCAATGTGAGTGAGCTAGCTGAGCCAGAAAGAAAGCAGCATAGAAACAGGAGAACAAGGTCCCCTATTGTTGGGCACTTAGGTGATTGCTCATAGCTCCGGAGGTAGATGCTTAGCTGGAAAGAGGAACTCAGATGGTTCTTGAGGCATCTGAGAATGAACCTACACATGTGGTATGGGCCTTCACAGAAAGGGAGTCTCACTGTTTAAAGGAAGGATATGGAGGAGGGCCTGGGATGTCTCATGCAGCCTGGCTGGTGTATTTGATAAAAGGACATTTCGGATACAAACGTTTCAGTCTCAGTGGTGTAGTTAGGAATGGGGCCAAGATTGCCAAAGGCCAATAAAAGAGGAAATGAAAGGGGAATTCAGATTTCTTTGAAGTTCTTAGATATTGGAACCCACATGGCAGTTTTTCCATATCTCTTAAGAGAAGAAGTTAAACTGATGACAGCAACAAGTTCTGGGATGAATGGGGTGATCCACAATGCTTATCTGTTTATCATACTTATCTACTTATGGTTGGGCCCCTGTGAACCATTTTGGGTACCAGTGACTGTGTCCCACCATTGAGCTCATTACAGGCATTGACATTATAGCTGTTTGTGGCATAGGACATCACCATCCAGGAGGGGGTATGCCTCCTCATAGCTAAGAACTCAAGTTACAAGAGTGGGGCATATCCACTCCTGCCTGCCTCCTAAGCTACCAGAGCCCCCATGTGTATTCAACAGAGGCAGTACTGCAGCTGGGTGTGGTGGTGCATGAGTGTACTCCCAGTACTCAGGAGGCAGACACAGGAGGATCACAGCTTTGAAGCCAGCCTCAGCAACTTAGTGAGACCCTGTTCCAAAATTTTAAAAATGAAAGGAGCTAGGTGTGGTGGCACATGCTTGTAATCCCAGGACTTAGGAGGCTGAGACAGGACGATCGCAGGTTCACAGTTGGCCTCAGCTACTTAGTGAGGCTCTCTGCAATTTAGTGAGACCCTGTTTCAAAATAAAGAATAGAGTTACCAGCCGGCGGCTTGAGGGGCTGAGAGCTCAGTTCTGCAAAAATTATAAAAGCAGGAAAACTCAAGACAAAGAAATCTAACAAGGCCAGTGATTTCAGCGATATGGCAAATTGTCCAACACCAGATGAATTAGTGAACACTGGATCTCACCAGTGTCACCAGCCAAGGAAATAAAAAGCCACCAATTAGAAAAGAAAAAGAAGAGAAAGTTGAAAAAAGGAATAACGGTAAAAGCAAAGAAAACCGGGAAACAAAACTAGAGGGTTCTGTTGAAACTGTCAGCAAGGATGAGACTCACGCGAGTAGCCAGCGAAAGAAAGCTAATAAGCACAACTGGGTACCACTCCACTTAGATGATGTAAGACCAGACAGTCAGGAACGACCTGGGTCCCGAAACAGCTCGAGATGTCAAGTGGAAGCCAACAAATCAGCACACAACGCTAGGAGAAGCAATGCGTGGAGTTGGAGGCGTGATAGAGAAAAGAGAGATGATCAGGATGAAGTATCCAGTGTGAGAAGTGAGGGTGGTAACATCCGAGGTTCCTTTAGAGGCCAAGGAAAAGGCCGAGGACGGGGCTAAGGATGAGGCAGAGAAAATCCTCGACTGAACTTTGATTATTCTTATGGTTATGGAGAACACAGTGAAAGGACTGACCAGCCATTTCAAACAGAACTTAATACAAGTATGATGTGTTACTATGACGATGGCACAGGTGTGCAAGTGTATCCTGTGGAAGAAGCGTTGCTGAAAGAGTATATCAGACATCAAATTGAATACTACTTCAGTATAGAAAATTTGGAACGTGATTTCTTTCTCCGGAGGAAGATGAATGCACAGGGCTTCTTGCCTATATCCCTGATTGCTGGATTCCATTGTGAGCAGGCTCTCACCACCAACCTCAATCTCATTCTAGAGGCACTGAAAGATAGCACAGAAGTTGAAGTGGTGGATGAGAAAATGAGAAAAAAGGTAGAACCTGAAAAATGGCCATTCCCAGGCCCTCCTCCACAAAATGTGCCACAAACCGACTTTTCTCAACTGATTGATTGTCCAGAGTTCAGACCAGGCCAAACTTTTTGCTCACAGACAGGTAACGGCTTTTCTTCTAGAGCAAACAAGATAATGATGGGCTACTTGATCCATTTTACCTCTTTTTAGTTTACATACTGGAAAGAAGGAAAGTTAAAGATTACTAAATTTTTTTTTTTTTTTTTTTTTTTTTTGCGGTACTGGGGATTGAACTCAGGGGCATTCTACCTCCGAGCTACGCCCCCAGCCCTATTTTTTATTCTTTATTTTGAAACCGAGTCTCACTAAGTTGCGGAGTGCCTCACTAGGTAGCTGAGGCTGGCCAAGAACCCGGATCCTCCGGTCTCAGCCTCCCGAATGCTGGGATTACAAGCGTGCGCCACCACGCCCGGCTCACTAAATGGTTTTTGATGCTCCAAATTCTATTTATATTGTCCCCCATACCGAGCTCTTAATTTAAATAGAGGTCTAAGAATTTATGGAGGTTTCTTGATCTTACAGTATATGTGTACTTTGTCATGTATGAAGTTTCTACCTATCCTTTTACTAAATAATTACAGATATATTGTGCCAATTTTCCCCTTGTAGGCTTGAAGTAGTCTTAACAGTTGTATACCCAAGAGCAGGAAAGTCTTCCTTTAATTTTATCACTGTACTTTAACCTTGTCTTGAAAAGATAAGATGACACACATTTGAAAGCAGAATTGAGGTCCTCTTTAATCTAGTTGTGTTTAGAATTTCCCACACTGCTTTAGTGTTAAGAATTTTTTTCCTGGATCATTTTTAAGACATTCCCTCTTGGGAAAAAATGTGTGCTTAAACTTTTTTCAGTCAGGGTGATGATCTACTGATGCTCTTGGATGTCATTTGATCGGAATGTACAGTGGAATAGGTGACTCCCTGAAATGCCATTGTACTACTGGGACAAATCACGCTGCGGAAATGAAAGTGACCAGACTGGCTTCCGTACAAGAATGTCTGCTCCCGCCCTTCAGGCGGGGCAGCTGTGGAGGCTGGGCCAGCACCACAGTGGAGACACCGCCTGTGTGATGACGTGAGGCACACCAGAGGACTGCTGTTGTTACAGGAGCTGCCCATTTCTGTGTAATTGGACTAGACTGCATGGGCTACTTTTATTCATGGTGGGAAAGTTAATTAGTGTCATTGTAGAATACTGCAAGAGTCTGTCTTTTGTTTCCAGGCATATATGTACATGTGTCTAGATCAATAAAGCAGAAAAAGAGAGGATGAGGATAAAAAAAAGAATAAAAAATAGGACTGGATGTGTAGCTCAGAGGTTCAATCCCCAGTACCAAAAAAAAAGAAAAAAAAATGTCAGCATTGCATGCCAAAAGCAAGAAGAGATTACTTTTTTTTTTTTTTTTTTTTTCCTTTTGGAGTAGAGACTGAATCTTTCTTTTCTTTTTTTTTTTTTTTTTTTTTTTTTTTTTTTTTTTTTTTTTTTTTTTTTTTTTTTTTTTTTTTTTTTTTTTTTTTTTTTTTTTTTTTTTGCGGTACTGGGGATTGAACTCAGAGGCATTCTACCTCCAAGATGTACCCCCAGCCCTATTTTTTATTCTTTAATTTGAAACTGAGTCTCACTAAGTTGCAGAGTGCCTCACTAGGTAGCTGAGGCTGGCCGCGAACCCGGATCCTCCGGTCTCAGCCTCCCGAATGCTGGGATTACAAGCGTGCGCCACCACGCCCGGCTGAGACTGAATCTTTCTATGTTGCCCAGCCTAACCTCAAGCTCCAGGGTTCAAACAATCCTTCTACCTCTGCCTCTTGAGTAGCTGGAATTAAAGGCATGTGCCATCTCACTCAGCTGATATAACCCCGTTTTGGGTGTGTGTGTGTGTGTGTGTGTGTGTGTGTGTGTGTGCGCGCGCCCACTCACACACGCATACACGCACGTGCACACATGCAGTACTGGGGATTAAACCCAGAGGCATTCTACCTCTGAACTGTACCCCCAGCTCTTTTTTTTTTTTTTTTTTTTTTTGTGGCACTGGGGATTGAACCCAGAGGCATTCTACCTTCAAGCTACACTCCCAGCCTGATTTTATTTTGTATTTAGAAACAGGGTCTCTCGAGGTTGTTGAGAATTTCACTACTTGCTGAGGCTGTCCTTGAACCTGTGATCCTCCTATCTCAGCCTCCCAAGTACTGGGATTACAAGCATGTACCACCACACCCAGCTCCCCCAGCTCTTTTTATTTTTTGTTTTTGTTTTGAAACAGAATCTCACTAGTTTGATGAGAGTCTCACTAAGTTGCTGAGGCTGTCCTCAAACCTGTAATCCTCCTGTCTCAGCCTCCCAAGTACTGGGATTACAGGTGTGCACCACCCTGCCAGGCTTGATATCCTGCTTTTGAATGGCAGCCCCTTGCTTGCTGATAGACACTGGTGGAAACTAAACATCTTTTTTTTTTTTCCTTACTGAGGATTGAACCCAAGGGCATTCTACCTCTGAGATACATCCTCAGTCCGATTTTATTTTGTATTTGGAAACAGGTTCTCACTAGGTTGATGAAAGTCTCACTACTTGCTGAGGCTGTCCTCGAACGTGTGATCCTCCTGTCTCAGCCTCCCAAATACTGGGATTACAGGTGTGGGCTACCACGCCTGGCAAACTGAACATCTTACTGCCAGAGCACCACATGTGATGCTATGACATAGACTGCCAATTCTCTCTTGGATGGTTATAAACCTGCCAACAAACTGGACAGGCTCAGCAGATCTCAATTACCAAACAGAAATGGAACATTAAAGACAGGGCCCAGCCAGGACCCCAAAGGGACAGGAGGCCTCATGAACAAATGGCTATGATATCAGAAGGGACAAAATAACTCATAAAGGGTACTTTGGTTTTTCTCATGGCCACCCAGAGCACAAGACTCAGAAACATGCTATAGCAATGTGGCATGGTTTCCTCATAACTGCAAAACAAGGAGCAGATAAGGTCCACCATCCACCAGCTTAGGCTGCCATTTGACCAGTGGGTGGCTATCTTTTTTTTCTTTTGGTACTGGGGATTGAATTCAGAGGCATTCTAACTCTGAGCTACACCTCCAGTCCTATTTCATTTTTTATTTTGAAACAGGGTCTTGCTAAGTTACTGGAGCTGGTCTTGAACTGACGATCCTCCTGTCTCAGCCTCCCAAGTACTTGGACTATAGATGTGCATCATCATGCTAAGCTCAAGGCCCCGGTTGTTTGTTTGTTTTGTTTTGTTTGCGGTACTGGGAATTGAACTCAGGGGCATTCTACCTCTGAGCTACACCCCCAGCCCTATTTTTTATTCTTTATTTTGAAACAGGGTCTCACTAAGTTGCAGAGGTCCTCACTAAGAAGCTGAGGCTGGCTGAGAACCTGGATCCTCCTGTCTCAGCCTCCCAAGTATTGGGATTACAAGCATGCACCACCAGGCCTGGCTTCCAGGTGTGTGTGTGTGTGTGTGTGTGTGTGTGTGTGTGTGTTTTGGGTTTTTTTTTTTTTTTTGAGTAAAGATCTGGCACTCGGTATGGGGGAGGGAGCCAGAAGTGCTCTGACTGTAGCAGAGTGTCACAACCACAGATATCTGTTTTTGGCAGTTCCTTGTCATTTCAGGATATCGCATTCAAGGCCCATTCTACAGTTATTCTTGAGAATTACAAGCAAGAAAGTGGCAGAACTGGGTTGGTCCAATGTTGAGGTCTTAGCCTGGTGGGCCCGGAGAGACCTCGCCTCAAGATGGCGCCTGGCAGAGTGCCAGGAGCAGCTGCAGGTGGTAACATCCTAGAGCTGTGCCACATCAGAGAGCATGCGCCAGCAAGTCAGAGTGTGCCCAGTAGGGGGCTGTAGTGTTACTTAAGTTGCCTGAGTGATCTACTCCCTGATAGGCTCACTGGGCTTTCCTCTTTACAGCTCCTCCGATACCTGATGGAAAAGATAAGGAGTCTCTCCAGTGAGGAGTAAGAGAAGAGGGAGAGAGTAAGAGAATAGGGAGAGAGAGAAGAATAAAGAAGCTTGCACCATTCCTGTGTGATTGTCGTCTCCTTGGAGCCTCGCGGGCGGGCGGGGCTCCGGCGCAGGGGACGATAAGTGGTGCCGAAACCCGGGAACTCTCTCGAACAGGGGTAAGTTCGCAGGTAAGCGCCTAAGTCAAGGGTCACAAAGAAAGTGACAGAATACAGGCCTGTTTAAAGTTCGCAGTGGGTGACGGAGTTTAAAGTTCGCGGGGGGCGACGGAGTTTAAAGTTCGCAGTGGGCAACGGAGTTTAAAGTTCGCGGTGAACGACGGAGTTTAGAAATACTTTAGTACAAAATTCAGAAACAGATATGGGATCAAAAGTCTAAGAGTTAGAGCACAAGATGGCAGCCAGGGGCAGGGTTAAAAAAGGGGAAGACAATCTGCTGGGCCAGTGGGGGAAGCTGCGCATAGGTAGAATGCCCCTGAGTTCAATCCCCAGTACCACAAAAAAAAAAAAAAAAAAAAAAGAAGCTTGCACCAAGCCGGGCGTGGTGGCACACGTTTGTAATCCCAGCATTCAGGAGGCTGAGACCAGAGGATCCGTGTTCGCGGCCAGCCTCAGCTACCTAGTGAGGCACTCTGCAACTTAGTGAGACTCGGTTTCAAAATAAAGAATAAAAAAATAGGACTGGAGGTGTAGCTCGGATTGTCGTCTCTTCGGGCCCTCGAGGGCAGGGGTCCGGCTCGGGGGACGATAGTCCAAGGCTACCTGGGGAATTGCCCTGCAGAAAAAAAAAAAAAAAAAAAGTCCATTTATGTGCCCACTGACTTCCCTGGATCTGGAGGCAGAGATTCGTCTGGTCAAATCCTTGCGACATCATAACTGACGCAATCTCAGGTGACACCATCAGGTCATAGCCTGAGTACATTCTACTGTGCCCCGGCCAGCGGGGGTTGAGGACATGAGACCGAGGTGGCTTTACCTAAAGGAATGAATCAAACAAGAGACGCGGAAGAACGGAGGCAAGACAGGATTCTGATCAAGCCTCAATTTTTATTAGAGAAAGGCTGCTTAAGTAGCTAGAGCTGAGGGGTGGGGCCAGGGAGGTCAGGTAAGCTTATGTGGGCTTGCAGGATTGGTCAAGGCTGACCGGGTCCTTATCAGGTAAAGGCCTCAGCGGGATAACAGATAGAACCGGTTTCTGCATAGTCACTGTGGCTGCTGAGGGGAATTCCCCCAAAGTGTGAAATCCGGCTCTGGCCAGCCTTCCGGTCCCCGACACTACTGGCCCAAGAGAGTCACCTGCTACTGTACCACCAGCAGGGCAGCCAGTCCTGCCCAAAGAAGTGACCTAGCCCAATTCTAGTGATCCAGGTAAGAAGCTGCTGAAGAGGTCAAAGTAGAACCCTCTGGAGGCCTCCCGCCCCCTCTGCACCAGTGAGCCTCTTCTGGATCTCCTCCACTCCTTTTCCAACAATGCTAGAGGTGTTTATCCAGATTCAGCAGGTGTTGATAATCACATTCTTCCCAGAAGGTCTAGAACAATTCTGTGGTTGAGAGGGTCTTTCCAGAGGATGTTGAAGGATCTCTGCTGACCCACTAAGGCACCTGCAGTGAGACACTGACTCTTAGGTATGGGGACAAAATCTCATAAAGGACATAACACAGAATTAGTTACCTACTAGCAGGTCCCTGGACAGTCTTGAGTACAGATTTATACTGCCAGCCCAGTGATAGGTCTCACTCCCAGGCCAGGTAGCTAGGGACACCTCTGGTGAGCCTGCTTTACATTTGCATTTCAAAAATCACCATTAAGCTGGGTCTGGTGGCACACGCTTGTAATCCCAGTACTTAGGAGGCTGAGACAGGAGAATCCAGGTTCGAGGCCAACCTCAGCTACTTAGTGAGGCTCTCCGCAACTTCGTGAGACCCTGTTTCAAAATAAAGAATAATTACTTCTTCCCAGCTTTCTGTGAAAGCTTAGGAATTTTAACTAGATTAAAGACTGAAGAAAGGAGTAGGGAGCCGGGCGTGGTGGCGCACGCTTGTAATCCCAGCATTCGGGAGGCTGAGACCGGAGGATCCGGGTTCAGCCTCAGCTACCTAGTGAGGCACTCTGCAACTTAGTGAGACTCGGTTTCAAAATAAAGAATAAAAAAAAAAATAGAGCTGGGGGTATAGCTCGGAGATAGAATGCCCCTGAGTTCAATCCCCAGTACCAAAAAAAAAAAAAAAAAAAAAAGGAGTAGGGAAAGAGACGGTACCATTAAGAAGAAAGGAATGAAAAAGATTTCTCCAGGCCTACGTCTAGAGCCGAGATGCTAGATTTGACTGGTGAACAAAGGCTACTGAGCATCTGGGCTGGAGCTGGAGAACAAGAACTGGCACTAGAACAGGCCCAGGGAGAAAACCCTGAGAACTCAGGAGCAGCCAAGGTCGATGTTTCAGAACTTAGCCTCCCCTTAGAATTGGGGGGAGGGGACTGCAGATAACTTGAGTCGTCATTAGATTCTGTTGTATTTATTTGTTCCATATTTGTTTGCTTGCTCAATTGCCTGTGAACATTTTACTTGGCCTTTTCAGTTAGTTTGCTTTGGCCAAGGCACATGGCTAAAATTGTACCTTGAACCCTTTCTTTAGGTGTAGAAACGTGTGTGTGTGTGTGTGTGTGTGTGTGTGTGTGTGTATCCCACTTTTTCTGGTGGCAGTTCCTACTGTCCGTGAATCTGGAGACTTTTGTGTACTGTTTCTATGGTGAAGGTAAAATGTTTTCCCTGTATGTTTTAGTGACCGCTTACTATTATCAACATTTACTGTGGTTTGCTATTTACTAAAGCATGCTCCCGAGGAGTATGAATTGTCACTTATTGCCAACTGCAGATTCCAGTGGTCGGGCCCCTGCCTATCTCCTCTTCCTTCTGTTCTCTGCCATGTGTCTCCACCATTTTCCCCATTTCTGCACTATTTTGATATGCTGGCCTTGTTACTCCTCAAGAAGTCATGTTTCCTCCTGATTCACAGGCTGCACATGCTAGTCTCTGACTTAGAATGCGCTTTGCCTAGGCCTGCATGGCTTGCTACCTCACTAAACTGTTGGACACTTTGGTTCGTTTAGCTTCCTCAAGGTTCTTAGAACCTTGACTAGAAATCAAAATAAAGAATAAAAAGTAGGACTGGGGGTATAGCTCGAAGGTAGAATGCCTCTGGGTTCAATCCGCAGTATCACACACACACAAAAAAATCACCATTAAGAAAATGAAGCTGAGCCGGGCGTGGTGGCGCACGCTTGTAATCCCAGCATTCAGGAGGCTGAGACCGGAGGATCCGGGTTCGCGGCCAGCCTCAGCTACCTAGTGAGGCACTCCGCAACTTAGTGAGACTCGGTTTCAAAATAAAGAATAAAAAATAGGGGTGGGGGTATAGCTCGGAGGTAGAATGCCCCTGAGTTCAATCCCCAGTACCGCAAAAAAAAAAAAAAAAAAAAAAAAAAAAAAAAAAAAAAA
>PVLC010044409.1:0-12170 GCA_004027655.1 Graphiurus murinus | reverse complement strand
AAAAAAAAAAGAAACAAACTTTGTGGAGGGAAACCTGTCTCCTTTAATTCTCATTTCTCTGATTTCACTTAGAGTAGAAGTTCAGATTGTATTTGGTTTTGTCCTAGTGAGGAAGGGGCAAAGAACGGGTTACTTCAATCTGGGGGTTGTGACATTCCCTGAAGGTAATGTTGACCCTCCACATCTAAAATCTCATAGACCAGCTTGGGATAATTTATCCTTTTTATCTTCAGATTTTCTCACTAGACGCAGGCTTCTGAGAAGAAGGCTGATAAGTCCCCCTAAAATGTGTATCATTCTAGTTTATTTCCCAGTATAGACACTCCAGGAGGAGCTACAAGGTCTGCAACTGAGGTGGTTCCACAGAACAAGGCCCTTGGAACATTGATGTTTTCAGATTGTATCCCTCATTTCTAAATTCACAAATGCTTCTTTCTATTTTAGAAATAAGTTTACAAATAAAACAGGAGTAAGGTGTGTGTGTGTGTGTGTGTGTGTGTGTGTAAAGTTAATGCTCACTAATTCTGAAGTAATTCTCATTCAGGTCCATGCACATGGTCTCTGAACATCCAGATTTCTTTAATACAAACGTTTCTTTCTAGGGCGAAACCTAGAAAGAAACGTTTAACCTCAGGATTCTTTTTTAGGCATTTGTCTTGAAGACAGATAATCTAGAAGTGAACTGTATTCGTCATAGGTCATTTTGTCAATGCTCAATATTATTTTTTATCCTCTTACATTGAGGCATGTGATTTCAGCACCCTGAAATGCTTGAGATGTCTTAGAGACTAATAAAAATCCCTTAAAACATATTCTCCTATGAACTAGTCTATCTGCTTCCTTACACTGAGCTGAAATCTCTCTGCTACTTGTATATCCAGTCCCTTGAGGGCACAGGAATCATTCTACACACACTTCACGTGAAAGACAAATAGGCAGCGTGTGCTAAGTCTTGGCCTTGGAACCAAATCATTTTGTGATATGAATTTGTAATTCTTGAGCCATGTAAATCTGAGTAGGTTGCTTTACCTCAAGAGTGATAGCTTTCTCATCAGAACAGGAATTTGAACTGAGATTGATGTTTCTCTTCTAGTGATCTTTCTCATGTTCCACTGAGGATAATTATTTTGCCTTTATTTTGAATGCAAAGTTTTCTGGAAGTCATTTTACATCCTCCTTTACTTCTTTATTTTTATTTTGGTGGTGCTGGGGACTGAACCCAGGGGCATTCTACCTCTGAATCACACACCCAGTATATTCTATATTTTATTTGAAAACAGGGACTTGCTAAGTTTGCTGAGAGTCCTGCCAAGTTGATGTAACTAGTCTTGACCTGTAATTCTCCTGTCTCAGCTTCCCCAGTGCTGGGATTGCAGGCATGCACATGTGGCTCATATCCTCCTTTAAATTATTTATTTTTAATTTTTTTTTTTTGCAGTACTGAGGATTGAACCTAGGGACATTCTACCTCTGAGATATGCCCCCAGTCCTATTTTCCTTCTTTAGTTTGAAACAGTGTCTCACGAAGTTGCAGAGGGCCTCACTAATTAGCTGAGGCTGGCCACCTGGATCCTCCTGTCTCAGCCTTCCAAGTACTGGGATTACAAGCATGCACCACCATGCCCGGCTTCCTTTAAATTATATAAATGTATATATCTCAGTTTCACCTATCCATTCAATACACAATTTGAAAAATGCAAAGTAATTTAAATTTCTCTTTCAAATAGCCTTGAGAAGCCTGGAGAAGAGCTTTATAGAAATAATACATAAATACCACTAAATATACGGCATAAAAGGACCTTAAATTCCAGCTTCTGTTATAGCTTAGTTTTCTCCATAATTCTAACTTTCCTTCTAGAGTGGAATAAAGCAGGAAAGTAGAGGAGGTAGACTGTCAAAAAAAATGGTCAATTTCTTACAATCCTAATTATTTTCTGCAACCTGTATTCTAACCATATAAATTTTGATCTCCCTGAGCCTGTTTGTTATCTATATAGTAGGAAAACCTGCCTGTTTTTGATGTTTCTTGTTTGGATCAGGTTTTCTACGTGAAGCAGCAAGGATATTTTACTACCTAGCAGTCTAGATTTAACATTGCTATCAACCCCATATTACAAAATGTTATTCATGAAAATGTTTCAAAGCAACACATTTAGTCATCATATGGGTAGATCCCAGGAAAGTGCCAAAAGTCACTGCGTTTCCTTGAATTAAAAATATATTTGCTTTAGTTATTCATGTAATTGCCATCATCCTACACGTACTTTAATAGCTTGGCCTTGATTTTTTTGGAGAGTGGTTGTTAATGGAACACATGGTTAATAGCTATTAATGAGGAACAGAGACATAAATACTATGCATGGAACAATTACAGTGAGTTGGAGCTCAGAAAAAAAAAGACATCAAAGGTTTCATTGGGAGAATATGTTAGGTATCTGTTTACAGATATTTTCTAGGTTATCTGATATCTAAATGTGTATAGCTAATGAGAAGACAAATGCATTATACAATACTACCCTTGATCACTGGATTATTGCATAAGAATTCAGTAAAATGGAATAGGTACCATTTATTTACATGGTAAAGATGAATAGATTTCACAAAACCCTCCTCATCCTCTACCTGATAAATCTGAGATAGAATGGGCAAAAGTTTTGCACTTTAAACCAAAAGGCAGCTCAAGATTCAGATTCTACTATTTAATTTCTTGTGACTTAAATAAATCATGCTTCTTAATAGTTGGTTCCTCTTCTGGAAAATAAAAACGTAAGAATCATTTATAAAGGGTGTCTGCAGAACTACATGAGAGAATTTATTCTTGAGCTGGGCATGGTGGTGCACACTTGTGATCCCAGTACTTGGGAGGCTGAGACAGGAGGATCACAGGGTTGAGGAGAGCCTCAGCAAGTAATAAGACTCTCATCAACGTAGCGAGAACCTGTTTCCAAATAAATGAAATCAGGCTGGGGGTGTAGCTCTAAGGTAGAATGCCTCAGGGTTCAATGCCCAGTACCATAAAAAAGCAAGAATTTATCCTTTTGACGTTTTATATTTTGTTGCATGTGACCTGAAAATTAGCAAGAATTACACTATATTAAATGGTAAAAAACAGACTTTAGGGACTTGATTTTTTTAGGGGTCTGTAGGTGGTTTTCTATGGGTTCAACTCAATCAACATTTTAGTAATTCATTTAAACAACTAATTTAAATAATTCATAGAACTAATTATTTTTCTTAAAGCTTGGAACCTCATGTTTTATTTGGGTCTTGTTCTTCCTTTTCTAGTTGCAGAGGTTTGCTGCTATGCTAGTAGAGTCTCATCACTTTATATTTTAAACTTAAATGGCTGTTATATTTTTCTGTTTCAGAACTTTGTACACATTTAAAAATTATTGAGCACTCAAAAACTCAGTTTATGTAAGTTATCTTTATCACAATTTGTCATATTAGAAATTAAAACTAAGAAATAAGAAAAAAACCGATTTACTTACTGATTTACTCAAAATAACTACATGTAAACACAAATTCTTTTCTAGAGAAAAAAAAAAACAACCCTATTTTCCCAAACAAGAAAACATTTATTGTGAAGAGTGGCATTGTTTTATATTTTGCAAATATTTTGTTTGTTTATTTATTTATAGTACTGGGGATTGAACCAGAGGAGCTTTATCCCTAAGCTACATCCCAAGCCTTTAAAATTTTTTTTTTTATTTCGAGGCAGAGTTGCACTAAGTTGTCCGTGTTGGTCTAGAACTTGTAATCCTCCTGTTTCAACCTTCCTAGTCACTGAGATTGCAAGGATGTACCACAGTGCCTGACTATTATGCTATTATTTTAAATGTCTGATTTAGAAAAAGACATTTGGTGTTCATATCCAATTCTGCATCAGTCAGTTGTGATATGTTGTTTGATTGAAGTATATGAAAAAAATAAGGACTTAGGTATATGATTGGAAGAGGGAAGAGGAAATTAGTAGCCTACACAAATAACTGGATATTTTTCTTTGATACTAATCTCAAACCTATAAAGTGTTGGTGTCTTAAAGGTTAGAATATGGAAATTGAAACATCTATGAGTTCCTTTGTCCTTGGTATACTTAAATCTATCCATCCATCTTCTACTTTCTGTTACTCATGCATGATTTTGTAATATTATGCATTGATCATTTGAAAAAATATTGGTTCATTGCCCTGAGTCACCTTCCAATAAGAAAAGAAAACATGTGTTAATATATCTACTAGTTTTATAGGAATTTTTGTTCAATGTCTAGTTTTCCAATCTCCAATCTTGCTTGGAAACATGGATTTTGTCATTGGCAATAAATACTTTCACTTTTTCTTGGAATGATACACTCACTTTCTTCACTTTCAGGAAAATATCTGCCAAACATACAATTCCAAATAAACATAGTAGTGTGTCTTTCAGTCATTCTTTAAATAAAAATAGCATTCCATGGGAAAGGTGGTCCAACAATCAAGCCAGTGGGACAAGCATATTATTTGAGTTTGTAGCAGAAACATGTTCGGTGTCCTTCCCATTTCTTTACACAGAGCATTAAAAAGACATCTACTTATGGGTCAAGACTTACTGAAAATGATTAATTTGTAATGATCTATCAAAAGCATTTTTATGGTGGAATGTCTTTTTTTTCCCCCTTCCTGTGAGTATGACAATATGTATGAGGTCGCTGCCCCCTCTCCTGCTGACAGTTTTACCAACCAACTTTTTCACACCATCTCAAATTTCAATACACTAAAAAGCAATCCCACTTTATTTTATTACTATTAAACTAGTTTTAACTTCCTTGATCACGTGAAAGACTCTTACAGACCCTCAGGTTTCCACAGATCCCACCTCCAGGACTGCTTATTTAGGCCATTATAAGAATATCCTGCCAATCCATTGAACATATACGTCTGAGTGCCATGTAAATTGTCCCTGAAAGCAAATCAGTCCTTTTGTGCCTTAGTTTTTAATGACACATGCAGGCGTGCGCGCACACACACACACACACACACACACGCACACACAGATACACATATACACGCATGCACACACTTACGTGCACACAAACACACACCCCTTATTAACCTGCATTCTTCATTTTATTTTTTTTAATTGGTGCATTGTAATCATACATCTTTGTTAGGTACATGCTAATAAAGGCATACATGAACACATTTCTCATTTAACCCCTTCCCCAATTCCCGCCCCACTCCCTCATCCTCCCTCCTTCTTAAGTTCAGTTTAGTGAGTGACTTTGATATGTTCCTGAAAGTACATCATGTGCATTAGAGTGCTTCCCTCCCTCCATCACTTTCAGTTAAGTCAATTTCTTTGCTTATCTAGGGTTTCTCCTTTTTCATCTGGAGTCCCTCTTATGTCCCATCTTTTCCCTAGCATCCGCATATTAGGGAGAACATATGCTTTTTTACTCTTTGTGACTGACTAATCTCACTTAACATAATGTTTTCCAATTGCATCCATTTCCCTTCAAATAACATGATTTTGTTCTTCTTTATGGCTGAGTAAAATTCCATTGTGTACATATCCCATAATTTTGTGATCCATTCATCTGTTGATGGACATCTTGGCTGGTTCCATAGTTTGGCTATTGTAAATTGTGCAGCTATAAACATAGATACACATGTATCGGTCTGATAGTTTGGTTTCCATTCTTTTGGGTAGATACCCAGAAGTGGTATTGCTGGGTCATATGGTAGGTTCATTCCCATTCATCTGAGGATCCTCCTTATTGTTTTCCAAAGTGGTTGCCTTAATTTGCAATCCTGCCAGCAATGTATTAGGGTTCCCACTTCTCCACACCCTCGCGAGCATTTGTTGTTGTCTGTGTTCTTGATGATTGCCATTCTGATTGGGGTTAGGTGAAATCTTAAGGTAGTTTTGATTTTTATCTCTCTGATTGCTAATGATGTTGAACATTTCCTCATACATTCATTGGCCATTTGTATTTCTTCTTTTGTGAAGTGTCTGTTTAGATCTTTGGCCCATTTTTTGATTGGGTTATTTGTTTCCTTAGCTATGAGTTTCTTGAGTTTTCTGTATATCCTAGATATTAGTCCTCTATCAGAGGAGTAGCTGGCAAATATTTTCTCCCACTCTGTGGGCTCTCTGTTGAGGTTCTTGATAGTTTCCTTTGCTGCACAGAAGCTCTTCAGTTTAATGCAATCCCATGTATTGCTCTTTCTTTGAGTTGTTTGCACTTTTGGGTCTTGTTGAGAAAGTTTTTACCTGTGCCTATGTGTTGAAGTGTTGGTCCTATACCCTCTGCAAGTAGCTGCAAGGTCTCTGGCCTGACTTCCAGGTCTTTGATCCACCTTGAGTTGACTCTTGTGCAGGGTGAGAAAGTGGGGTTCATTTCCATTTTCCTGCATATGGTTAACCAGTTTTGTCAACACCATTTGTTAAAGAGGCTATCTTTTTTTCTAGTGTAAATTTTGGCTCCTTTGTCAACTATAAGTTGACTGTAAGCATGTGGGTCTGTTTCTGAGTCTTCTATTCTGCTCCATTGGTCTATGTGTCTGTTTTTGTGCCAATACCATGCTGTTTTTATTACTGTGGCTTTGTAGTAGAGCTTGAAGTCAGGTATTGTGATACCTCCTGCATGATTCTTGTTGCTAAGAACTACTTTGGGTATTCTAGGCATTTTGTTGTTCCAAATGAATTTAAGGACTGATTTTTCTATGTCTGTGAGGAGTGACCTTGGTAATTTCATGGATATTGCATTGAATCTGTAAATCACTTTTGGGATGATGGCCATTTTGATGATTCTGCCTATCCAAGAGCATAGAAGATCTTTCCATCTTCTAAGGTCTTCATTGATTTCTTTTTTCAACTTTTTATAGTTTTCCTTATAGAGGTCTTTTACCTCTTTGGTTAGTTAACTTGCATTCTTAACTCAGTACTTTGTATCTTGTCATCTTTTCTCATCATAATCTTGTGATTTTACCTTCTCTCTATGCTACTTTTCCCTTCCTTCTCATTCCACTTTTATTAAAAACAGCACTTTATTAGTGTAACCATCTCTAGCCCAAGTACTGCCTCCAATTCTCACAGCTTTACTTATCCCTCCACAATTTAAAAATCTGATCTTTAATCCTAAAGACATTAGGGACTTTCATAATGCTAAATCCACTTGTGTTTTAGCCTTTATCTGTAGGATCTCTCTTCTTGATATTATTCACTGTTTCTCTCTATCTCTGTATTTCTTTTTTTTTTTTTTTTTTGCGGTACTGGGGATTGAACTCAGGGGCATTCTACTTCCGAGCTATACCCTCAGCCCTATTTTTTATTCTTTATTTTGAAACAGGGTCTCACTAAGTTGTGGAGTGCCTCACTAGGTAGCTGAGGCTGGCCGCGAACCCGGATCCTCTGGTCTCAGCCTCCCGAATGCTGGGATTACAAGTGTGCGCCACCACGCCCGGCTCTGTATCTCTGTATTTCTTGATTATTCTGCTACTCTAACAATTCTTCTTCTTGTTGTTTTAATGTTTTGGTACTGGGAATTGAACCTAGGGAATTGAATCTACTTCCAAGATATACCTCCAGCCCTATTTTTATTTTGAAACAAGGTCTTGCTAAGTTGATGAGGTTGGCCTCAAACCTGTAATCTTTCTGTCTCAGTCTCTCAAGTATTGGGTCATTTTTTCATCTTAAAGGTTTTTTTCTTCTTTTATTTGCATCTTAAATATGGAATTTTGTAGCATTCTCTGTACTCACCTTCTCAACATGCTCTTCCAAAGTTATCTCCAATCATTCTTATCTGGATTTTAACCTACATGCTGATGAACCCCATCTACCTTTCTGTCTCTCACTTGTCTAACACATCAGATTCTAATACACACGAGTTTGGGATACATTTTCACTGGAAATGTAGTATGTCTAAACTATTGTTACCTTCCTAGTCAAACATACTTCTCTTGATAGTATCATACTCCCCTGATTTCCCAAGCCAGAAATGTGGCCACCATCCTCAGCACCATTTAGTGGTTAAGAGACTAAACTCTGGTCAGTTTCTTGGTAAAATCCTGTTTTAATCATGAACAAGTGGTAAGACCATGGGCAACTTACTTAACTTATTATCTTTTTCATCTATAAAATTTCATTTGCAACAATGTCTACTTCATTGGACTTTTATAGGCCTTAAAGAAGTTTTTGTTAATAAAGCATTTATGAGTCCTTGGCATATGTAAGCATGATATAAATATTTGTAAAAACCATTGGCTCTCTTTTTATTGCAACATTTGATCATCGTGGCTATTAATTCTACCTTTTCAACTTCCCCTCACGCTGAAAATCACTTTTCCAGTTCAGATTTTTATCACCATACAGAATTATGCAGGAGGCTCTTCACTGTTCCACCATCTTCCCTACACATTCCTCCTATACACTGTTGCTAAAATGAGATTTTAAAAATGGAAATCTCTGTCGTTGCTGATTCTGCTTGTTGATGCTTCATAATTTGCAGGATAAAGTTGACTCTCCTGACATCTAAGGTCCTTGAGGAACACCTCTTCTAGCTGCATCTCTGGATGCTCACCATTTTGCATGTTGTTCTCTTGAATACTGAAGAGCTAATAGCTTGCTCCCCATGAATACTGAATAGCTAATAAAGAGCTTGCCGAGCTCTCTCTTGTCTCCGTGTTTTTGTTCATTTTCTTCTCTAGTACACAATAGGTATTTAAGAAACATTTGTTGACTCACTGTCAAGCACTGTTTCCATTCACAATGTAGACTGGCAGTTATGGAATACAGCAGACCTTTGGTCATCTCTAAAACTACAAATTGCTGGGAAAGTGGTACAAATCCAATGATTAGAGGTGTCTTACACACATGGGGCACAGTATCTCAGACTTTAGTGCAAGTGTGCCAAATTATGAATTGCTCATTTTTTCTTTAAGCATATTTTGTAAAATAGTAATTTAAATGGCCAGAATACCACCATTTTATAGCAATAGTAAGAGACTATGTTTTATTTTATTTTATTTTTACTTTTGGTACTGGGGATTGAATACAAGATCATTCTACCTCTGAGCTGCACCCCCAGATCTTTCTTTTTATTTAATTTTTATTGCAACAAGGTCTTGTTAGTTTTTTTCCCCCCTTGGGTGTCCCTAAATTGCTGAAGCTGGTCTTGAACCTGCAATTCTCCGGTCTCAGTTTCCCAAGTACTGGGATTACCTGCAAGTGCCACCACACCCAGCAAAAGATTACACTTAAAAAAATAATAGTTAAAGAAACAAATCTACTCACAGACCTTTTGATGGGATTAAAGTATCATGTAAATTTAATTTCTTTCTTATTGCTTTAATGTAAAAAAAAGACAAACTCCTATGATAACCCTAGAATTAACTTATGCTCAGGTTTTTTTATGGCTGGAATTTCTGCCCATTATTTTGGATTACATCTTCCATCCTTCATCTGCATCCATGTGCAGATAGATGGAGCTGTACTAATACAATTTTGTTCTGTGGCCCCTTTCATGTAGGAACAATGAAAGCAGTCAATATATTTTAATGTCTTTCATTACTCTGGACCCTTTTCATCTTCATGGACTATTTCCTCTTTTCAGTGAATATATTACATAAATCTGATAGAGAAGATCTCTCACTCAAACCTTTTCTTTAATCTCTGTATTTTGCAAATCCTGTAGGGAAAATATCCATTTTTTTCCTAAAAATGAATTTGCTAGTCGGAAAATTGAGTGCATATATTTGGTTAATATTATCTATTTTACTATTTTTTTTTTTTTTTTGGAATTGTACATTTTCCCCTCATTTCTGTTGAAAGAGTCCAGGTAAAAAACAAGACTTAGGTTTGAAGGAAGCTGACTTCTATTTTTTTTTTATACTGGGGATTGAATCCAGGGGCATTCTACTTCTGAGTTATACCCCAGCCCTATTTTATTTTTATTTTGAAATAGGATCTTGCTAGGTTGATGATAATCTCACTACTTTCTGAGGCTGTCCTTGAACCTGCAATCCTCCTGTCTCAGCCTCCTAAGTACTGAGATTACTGGTGTGCACCATCATGCCCAGCCCAAGCTCATTCTAGATAATACTGTACTATTAAAATTTAAAATTTTTAATCTGGACTGGGTGTGGTTGCGCACACTTGTAATCCCAGTACTTGGGAGGCTGAGACGGGAGGATTGCAGGTTGGCAGCCAGCCTCAGGAATCAGTGAGGTCCTCCACAATTAGGGAGACACTGTTTAAAAAACACTAATAAATTAAAAATTTAAAGCAGTATCTTTTGAATATTTAAATATGGGGGAGCATAAAAAATGTTCTGAGATCCTAATCTCCACAATGCCTTTTTATTTCCTTAATCAAGTGACAATTTACTTTTTTTTTTTGTAAATATGTTAAAATGTCCTGTTTTTAAATGTAAATTTATATAGAGAAGAGATTCTCAGAAGAGTGTAATATATCAGGCATTATCCTAATCTTTAAGGAAACATACTTGAATATAATATACATGGGTGTATGTTCTCTTCACACATTTCCTAATAGGAGACTACAGAATTATCAATAATAGTGTTTCTAGAAAATCTCCTCTACCCAGCATTTGGGAGGCTGAGACCGGAGTATCCAGGTTCGCTGCCAGCCTCAGCTACCTAGTGAGGCACTCCTCAATTTAGTGAGACCCGGTTTCAAAATAAAAGAATAAAAAATAGGGCTGGGGGTATAGCTTGGAGGTAGAATGCCCCTGGGTTCCATCCCCAGTACCGCAAAAAAAAAAAAAAAAAAAGAAAATCTCCTCTAGAGATATGCTTTTTTCTAGTTATTGGCATATCATTCAATATAGATGCAGGTATTTAAATCTTCATTCTTTGAGAATAGAATTGATCTTTCGGAATAATCAAGTCACCTAAGCCAAGTTTATGTATTATGCCCATATGATTTTTAAAAATTATTCTATTATCGGGAGGCTGAGACCGGAGGATCCGGGTTTGCGGCCAGCCTCAGTTACCTAGTGAGGCACTCCGCAACTTAGTGAGACCCTGTTTCAAAATAAAGAATAAAAAATAGGGCTGGGGGTATACCTCGGAGGTAGAATGCCCCTGAGTTCAATCCCCAGTACTGCAAAAAAAAAAAATTATTCTATTAGCATATTGCAATTGTACATCATAGTGAAATTCAGTGCGATGACAACAGACGCGTGTAGTGCTTTGTGTGTTTCTCCTCACACTCCACACTTCTCCACCTTCCTCTTCCCACAGCAGTTAGTGAGATTGGTAGCAATACCTTCACACATCGCCATAGTAGTACTTGAACTATTTCCTTCTTCAATCCTCCCTTTTCCTCTCCCTAATTCCCTCCTCGTCAGCTACTGTGCAGGTCTCTCTGCATTATTTAAAGTCCCTGTTTCCTGTTTGCTCTGCACCTTCCCCAAATGAGAGTAAACATACCACCCTTGACTTTGTGAGACTGTCTGATCTCCTTGAGCATACTATTCTCCAGTTCCATCTAGTTTCCTTCAAATAACACAATTTTATTCTTCTTTATGGCTGAGTAGAATTCCACTGGGTGTATATACCACATTTTCTTCACCCATTCATCTGTTGATAGCTACCTGGACTGGTTCCGTAAGTTGCCATTGTGAATTGTGCTGCTATAAACATAGTATGTATGTGGGATTAAAAAAACAAAAAACAAAAAGATGCTTGGCTTCAGAATATGGAAATTAATTTTTTTAAAAAAATTGGCTTTAAAAAATTTAAAGGCAACCTCAAGGTTAGTTCTTAAAACAGGAAACACTTTCAGAACCATATAATCTTAATTTATATAACCTGTAACAGCAATTTTATAACATTCCATGGACCTCAGGCTCTAAAGGCAACCACATTTAGAAGTGGGTCCCTAGGGGCATGGCTGAGTAGAATGTACGTGTGTGCATGCGTGTGCATGTGTGTGCGTGTGTGTGCGTGCCTGTGTGTATGCATGTGTTTGTGCTCCTGGCCTTGCCCAGCTGCAGTGTCTGGCTCTGTCTCTATCTGAACTTTGGCTTTCTCTCTGTTCTCTGCCATCATGTCCTAAAGACCTGCAGGTGCAGCCAACATAAAATGGACTTTATAAATATTTAGAGAGGTAGACTGGAATCTCCAGATCTGTAGGCAAATAAACGTCTTCCTCTCCGTTTTGGGCAT